>JAOXJK010000019.1:28657420-28669806 GCA_025774025.1 Xenus cinereus | reverse complement strand
TTTGTTTAATTTGCCATCTCCCACTTGCTTTAGATGAGCAGTAAGTGTAGTTGTGCCAAAACTGAGAATACTCACTTCCTATTTTCCATTTTTATCAGTGTGTTTCTTTTCCACTTACAGGAGAGCATATCTACTCAATGGTACCAAACCCGTGGTAAGTGCTGCAGTCACTCTCATTTTCCTGCTTCCCTTCTTCAAGATGGCAGATTATACACTTTCCAGCATGTTATGTGTATAAATATGTGGCTCTTCTATTTGCGGAGAAGAACAGCATAGTAGTAAGAAATTTGACCTGGAATTAAAAACCAAAAAGAAACAACTGTTTGATTTGATAGTATTATGGCAGTGTACGGGAGACTTGAGTAGGAAAAGGCATCTCTTCAATGCAATTTTCATTTTAACAGAATTTTTGAATATGTGAGCATTAAAGTAGTTAGCATTATCTGCCTGACAGTTTTGTAAGTGGTGTGATGCAGAAAGTGAGAAGTAGCATACAGAAATTAACATTCAGTTGATGGTGAACTTGTTATATTCAATTATATATATCTATTAATATGATAACACTAATTTAGAACACCTTTAAATATATTAAATTTCTCTATCATCAAGTTCATACTCACTAAAGGTTATTGTGATACTACTATGTGGGAATTTCTTTTTGCAGTACTTGGAAACGTACCACCCATCTGTAGGCAGGCATTAAAGGTCTCACAGCTTTCTTATCCATTACATAATTAATCACTACTCAAAGTACGTTGAAAAAAGAGTGTTTTTCAGCAGACAACCTGCAAAAAATAGCATCAGATATCAGGAGTCTTTGTCAAAGTGTGCATAGCCATCAGTGATGGAAAGATTGTAGTAGGAAACAGACCTTGAAAGACTGCCTCAAATGGATAAGCTCTTGGGTTAAATAAGTCCTAACTGTGTTGAGTTAGAGAAATTAGTTCCAGTAATGTATCTGACCAGTACACTATTGGTATGTGTTAGTGCCAGTCTGCTTTTGGGATACAACTTCACTTTGACACATGGTAGTAGAGGCAGGAGGAAAAAATGGAGATGCAGCAAAGGACTAGAAAACCGTAAAATTTATAACCCTCTTAGCTTAGACAAACACAGAAGCCAATGGAAAAGCAACTAAGCAACCTCTTAAAACAAATAATTTAGCAGACATTGTAAACATTTGGGATGAGATTCTGCTTGCATCAATTTATACAACTTGGACTTACACCTGAGCTAGAAGTCAAAAATCCCTTTCCCATCAGTGGAGAGAAACATGCATGTTTAATGTGTAATTTATTTCATCCTAAAGCAAAAAATCTGAAACCTCTTGCAGGAGTCAGGTGACTAGTTCAGATGCAGACATCTCAAGCTAAGTGAGAATTATTCCATTCTTTGTCAGTGTAAGGGTGACCTTACCGTGCTGTTGTGCAGGAAGAGGAAGATGATTGGGAAGACAAGAAGTTTCTTTTTCAGACTTGAGTTCAGGAGACTCCATATTTCTGATCTTGTTTTCATGACAATGTTACATGGGGAGATTGACCACTATAACTTCTTTAGCTTAACAGAATTGTAGTTGCAGTACTGACTCTGGAAAGGAGACAGCCTGAGAAGAATTATAAAAGCAGCATGGAAAATTCTAACAAGGAGGGAGAAATCTTGGACTGGGAACAGTGGTACTCAGAATGTGGTCTGACACAGTGAGAAGTTGCTCTGCTGGCATCAACACCTCTGTTTAAGCAAGAAGCATCCTCCTCGTTGGACACTGTGCGACATCTGCATCCACCAAGTGAACTGCCGCTACAGGCTGCATATATACGTACCCTCACTTGAGATGTGCAGATATGAAGTGTGGGGTGCTTTCACACCAGCGTGTGACTCAATGGGTTGTAGTGAGCTGCTCAGATACACAGAAAGCCAGAGCACCCAGACCTCTAGCTGGAGACGTGTAAGGAGGGCAACCAACACTCCCAAAGGGAGGTTGTGCGCTTGTAACTACTTACAGGTCTTTAAGAAAGAGATGTGTGTGTGTGTGACTGTGTTTATGTGTGTGATTAAAGCCTTTTGGAGAGGTCTTTGTAGGAGGTTGATTTTGTCTGTATGTATTACAAACATTTCATATGTATCTCATATTGTGCTTTATTAGCATTTTGTATCCATCTGATATTGTGGTTTACTTGTAATGCTGAATCTCAGATATACAGCTCACTGATTGCTGCTTAATTACATATTGTTAATAAATTGCTTCAATTCTGATTTTCCTGTAAACTGAACAGTTTTTCCCTGCAACAACGTATCGCATTCAGCAGAAAAACTCTGAGGCCAGTATACTGTTACTGCTGGAGTACAGCACCATGGAAGAGAAATGACAGTTTTCTACTCTAAAGTAACAGCAGAGTTAATAGCTAGGTGATAAGTAAGTTCTTGATTTATGGTGAGATCTGGCTAGTCTCTGAAATGTGTACCATTGAAACTTTAAAAATTTTGCCTATAGATAGAATGAAAATATCAAATAAGGGTCCTAGTTTTGTGTCAGTTAATTTATAGTAGTTCTTGAGGGATAGAGGAAAATGCTTCTAAAACTAGGAGCTTGATTAAGAAATGTATTTCAGAAAAGAAAGGTCATAGTCCATTCATTAAGACTTGAATATAAAGGGAAATAGAATAAGCATTATAGATGGTAATTAATAATGTACCAAGAACATTTCCTGTGAGACACTACGTGAAGTGCTGCGTTCTGGAGTTTTATGATGAACAGATTCTTCAAAGACAAAGTCTTGATTAAAACCTTGGAAATAGAAGAAACTGAATAGTAGTTGGAATCAATTTTCCTTTAGTTAGATGACATAGTTAAGATATGTTTCAGTGTTTCTAATGATTTCTAGGGTTTGTATCAAGTTCATAGGCTTTAGTTTTTAAAATGTGATGGCAGTTTTAATTGACTTAAAGCTTTAAACTTCCCCATTTGAGATACTGTGTGTGAATAGATTTTGATCTTAAACAGCTTTGATAAAAAGCCTTGATGTTATGTGTCCAGTAAGTCAAGACTATTATCTATGTTGAGACTATTAACATGCTTTGAGGAAGTAAGGCATTGTCTCAGCCATAGCTGTGAAGCATAGTTGTGCAATCCTTAAATAGTTAATTTTTAGTCATTAAGACATTATTTGCAAGATTGCATCTTAATTTTCTTGTGCATGTTCTGAAATACATTTCTGCTGCAGTTTTATGATTTCAGTTTTAGTTCTTAAAAAGATATTGTGTGTTTTGAAAAGAACATTTTTCTTTACTTCTAAGGGGAGCAATTGAAATGTGATATCAAGTAGATTGCATAAAGACTCTAACTAGCTGGTGGCCTTGGCAACCTTTAAGAGAACTCACATTGCTATGCAAAAAGTAGGTTGTTTTTTGGTTTTGGTTGTTTTTTGTTTTCTTTTTTTTTTTTCCCCTGATAACTCAGATGTAACATTACATCAATGCAGACCGGTTAAGTATTATAATCACTGATATTATATGGCAAGAATACATCACGTCTAGACTCTGTCAGAGTCCTGTTTGGATTTCTGTATGCTGAATGCAGATGGGACATCAGGCTGTCAGCTCTGCAGCTCATTTTATTCCTTGTACCTCAGGGACAATTTTAAATATAAAAGTGTTTATATGTTATTATCTATTTAATTAGAGATTGGCGTTTTGGCCAGCCCTTCAGTGATACGGACTCTTCAATTTTCTCTGTGTCATTATGCCTACATCTGTTTCTAATATTAGGCAGGCATTATTCTCTGTTTTTGTGTACGGAAAATCAGGATTTCCTGAGGTACTCCTGTCTATCCATGCTAATATTTGATAAAGAGAAGGATCTGATGTTCCTGACAGAAAATAATTGGCATTAAGGAGTTCTGAGTTGTTGCTTGATATCCTAATATGTCTGTGAAGCACTTTGAAATCTTGCTAGAAAACAAAAAGCAGCAAAGTACAGCAAAGTCTCCCTATTTATTAGGTAATAATTCTTCATAGCAAGTAGTCAATTTCAACATACTTTTTCATCTGTTTGTCTTTTTATTTACCCCTTCTATATTCAGGTCATGAACATGATTCAGTGAGACCAGCAGCTCAACAGAATGAGAAATGGTAAATTTGAAAGGACAGCTTAGGGAAACCGAGCAAATGCTCTTGGCTGGGAAAGCTACAAGGTATATGGATTTTTAATTAGGGACTTTCAGAAGTATTAACTGTTCTGTTCTTTTTTAACCACACACTAAAGTCTGCATTTCTAAAGCCTTTAGAGTGAATCCACAAATCCAAAAATTTGTGTTTTACTGAGTAATTGATTCATTGCTACAAAACGTCTTCCAAAAGCTACATTTTTCGTTTGTTACTGAAGTCTGGTGGTAGCTTACCTTACGAGAGCAATGCTTACACAGTTAATTTCAAATTTAGGATAGACTTTTATAGTGCCAGACCGTCACCAATATTCTGACACAGCATCTCCCAGTAAACAGTATTAATGTGATGGTTATACTCAGCAGGCTTATTAAAATTATTTTTTTTTCTTTGAGGTTACATGAATTTTAGCATTTATATGAAGTGAAAACTATTTTTATCCTTTTATCTGATCTCGCTTGTCATCCCATTGCACAATGTTTATTATCAAGATCTCTTCAAATTTAGTCATTAGTAGTTCAGTTATGTTGTGTTCCAGATTTATTACTTTCAAACTGTGTCATGCTCCTCCCCTGTCTGCATATATTGATAGCACTGTGAAGTATCCTTTGGATTTCATAATGTTCACACAAATGCAGATTCTCTGAGTGTTGTGTAGTTTGCTTTGTGTTGTCTCCTTTCCCAAAATAGCACCTGAAAATGCGGTACTGAGAGGAATCATGCTTAGAAATTTAGTTTGATAGTCTGTGTAATTCTTTGGGTTTTTACCAATTTATTTCACATAATCTTGCATAACAACTGATTTAGGCTTTTGGGACCATTTTTGTGGTTAGGATTTATAGGTAGTTTTTGGGTATTTTTGGAGAAAGGCATCTTTTCTTGGGGAAGTATATGAAATTTCAAAAAGAACTTTTCCAGCAAACATGTTGTCCCGCATTTTGAAAAGGGAGAAAAGTGAATGAAGAAAGGAAGTGATGTTGTCCACAAGAAGTGATTCAGTGGAACAAATACTGGCCTGGTCCAGAGGAAGTTTTGAGTTAGCCTTGTATTCCTACAACTGCTGGCTCTTAACTGTGGTTTGGTATTCAAGTATGATTTAATGATGAAAGAGCAAAATATCATTTGTTGGTACTGTTACCAGGCTTTAAGAAACTGAGAAATTGAAATATGGAGAACTGCTATCTTACAGTTTTCAAATCAGCTGTTAGTTTTGCATGTGCCCATTTGGATGTGCTGACTGCAAAAGAAACAAGAAAGAATTTGATAGAAAGGCCCTCCACTGAGGATAGGACTTCATGTTTTTCTTCAAATGTGCTGAGTACTGAGGTTCTTTCAAAAGCAGTAGAAGCTGCAAGTGTTCACTGCATGCGGAGCTCAACAGAATGTGTGAACTTCCTTGTCAGCTAGCGTTACTAGATATTTGGTAGTGCTTACTAGTCACAAACCTTTCCTTTCCTTCACTCATGTAGAATGGCCACTCTTTAGCTTAACAAATAGCTAGTCTTAAATTCTTGTGTGAAGGAACTGTAACTTCCAGAGCTTGGCCAGTAAGATTCTTAGGGATCCCAGTGCTTTTCATCAAGAATAAGGTTAGCTAGTGATGTTCAGCTTAATCATTTTCTTAGTTCCTGTTAGCTTCTCTGATTATGAGCCCGATCTCTGCTGATATAAATACCTGTAGTGGAACAATTGGCTGTGAGAAAAGCCAGCAACATACAGCTGGCTGTGACAACACACAGCAACTGGCTGTGACAAGACTCAGACCTGAGATTCTTTTTTCTTCTAAATTGACATAATTTCTGCGTACTTTTTAATTGTTTCAGTCTAATTCCTCAACAAAAGTATTATGGAGAAAGGTGCTATGGTCTTCGCATATTATTTTTTTTTCAACAGAGCACTTTATAGTTTTGTTATAACAGTAAATGAAAAAACAACTTCAGCTCTTTGGGCTTCCAAAAGAAATGCAGTTTTCTTATATAAAGACATGTTTTGCTGAAGAGATGTTTTTGGTAGAAAACATACCTTTTTCTAGCAGGACCATTTACAATTTGAAAGGTAGGAAGGAGGGAAAAATGTGCTATAAAATCCATCCAATTTGTAAGACAGTGATATAAGCTCTATGAAAAGGTAAATTTTAAAATACATTATGTCCTGCAATGTCATGAGTAGATACAAACTTCTAATCATTGGTACAAGTAGTGCGCACATGATACAAAACAGGAGGAGGAAGACAGATAAAGGTATGATGAGTCTTTTCTGCTTATTTCTTTACTTCTTCCATTAACCTCTCCAGGTTCTCCCTTGAACACGGTTCTGTAGCGTGACAGTTTTGCAATTAGTTTTTTGCTGCCAGCGCTTTTGTGACATTTGTTACATTCACCAGTACTTGGGTTCACTCCAAAACGAACTTTTTTACCACTGTATTTGAATGTTTAATCAATGTTACCATCATGTTCATTCCTAATCCTGTGTGCCCTAACTCCTTGGGGGCTGCAGGGAGCATTTTTTCTCTTGAAGTTGGATTTTAGAATACTCGCGAGCCATGCAAGGATCTCACTAGATCTGACCCGTTAATAATGTTTTCAACAGTTGCCCAAATAATGTTGGCCAGCAAATGAACAATGTCAATTGCTACCTCTACCTATCAATATAAGAATCTTCTAGCTATCTAAATTAAGGCTATGTCTATACTAGTAAATTAAAACCTTTCCCAGGCGCTGGGGCTAACTAGCAGACAATGCCATGTACATATGTTAGTAATCTCTCATATCCTCCCAAAACCGTGGTGGTGTACAAACTGCCTTTTAGGAATAGTTCCAGGAATACTGTGCCTCCCAAATCATGCTTCTGAATAATATGGGAGAGGTACATGACAAAATTCGTGTAGGGAATATTCTAAGAATTTCCTTGTATGTTCTAGACAAGTATGTTCTAGTGTTCAGGGGTGCTTCTGGATGTTGGTTAGTTCACTGCTACAGAGATAACCTTCATCTGAGTCTGAAAATCACGACATTTGGAAGAAATAAAAGGGTAACAAACAGTTCCCCTTGGGGAACTAAAGGGGTGACAGTGCACCAGAAATCAGTAGAAGAATATCTCAGCATGCACATTTTGAATTCTATATTTGTCCTTTAATGTTAGATAGATATTGAAGATGAAAGCTGATTCTTTGCAGGAAAACCTGAATTAATATCACAAGTGGTGGAGCTTGTTGCAGGCATTAAAAAGTCCAGTTTTATAGCCAGTATATATATAATGTGAGAATGAACAATAGTGGTAGTCCTCTCTGGCCCTAAAGCTCAAATGCAGATTACAAGTTAAGTGTTCTTTACAAATGGAAACTCACAGAAGGCAAAAGATGGATGAAACTCTGAAGCTGAACCCATGTAACTCCTGAGTGTTATTTCAAGGTATGACTTGCAGACATTTGCATAGCACTCTCTTCCTGTGGCTCCTGCGGCAGTTATGATGGGAGCAGATTCTTCTTCAGTAGTCAATTTTGCACATACTCACCACCTTAGTTACTGATTGGCTCCAGCTTCAGTAAAGGTCAGCTGTGGGCTATGTCCACAATGATCTGAGGCAGAGAGAAAATGACTTGAATTCCTGTTTTCTGTGTTGCTGTATTGGGCTATAAAAGTGGAAGGCCATCCCTCCAAGCCGTATATTTACCTCTCTCAAACTGATGAATGAAATCACCTTGCAAACATGAGAAGTTGAAAGGACTAAGAGATATTAACTACTACCCAGGAAAGCACAGCTAAAGGAGTATCTTGTGACCAAGCAGCTGGTACAGTGTATAAAATACGAGAAACTGGAGTCAACTAAAATGTAATCTTAAATTTTGGAGGTCTATAAGTGGAAGATGGAAATGGAATTAGAAGTCTTTCAAGGCTGTGATACCACCAAGCTCAATGAGATACCAGCCTATTCCATGACCTGATGAAAGTCTTTCTAATCTGACTCTTAAAGAATTCACTCTGAATTTGAGACAAGGCTTAAGAGCAGATACAAATATGCCAAGCACTGTGGTGCATTCAGTCTTCACCAACTCTTCTGGCTGTTGCCAAAAGACGATGTAATATTGTCTTGGACACAGAGCTGGATGTAGCCTCTTGGAAGCGTAACCCTGGATATTTTAAGCATGTATTTGCATATAGTGAAATTACGAAATAGAACAGTTGCATGGTTTCCTGTTATAGCCATTATAGTGGAGGAGGTAAATCAGTTGTGTTCAGGGATTAGCAATTATTCATCACCTCGAAAGAATGTTTTATCCTTGGTTGATAGTATATTTAGGATAGTCCAGTACTACGTCTTACTGAAAAACAGGAGCATTCCATTTTTAGGAGAACGACATTTTTCTTACAGTCACCTGGTGTTGTATAAGGATTTTTATAGATACACTTAGATACATCTGCTTTCTCGCAATAACTAGAGCAATTCTTACAGGCCCACATTGTGAGGCTTTTTCTTTAAGGAAACACCATTTCATGTTCCAAAGAACTTGTGGCCTAGCAGGACCCACCAAATGGACACTGGATGGTTCTCTTCTTGAGTAACTCAATGAACATCATGGTACATTTTCTTTGATGTTACTCCTGGCATGCAGAACTAACCAAGTCATCCTCTTAGTGGTTGATATTCATAAGTTAACAACCGTTGAGTGTATATACTACTTTAAGTATCACTTAATTTAATCTTAAGTGGAGCACTGGGCTCATAGGGTTAGACTGAACCTCTTGCATAAATGGGAGTTTTAGGGAGTGTGAAGATTTGGTTTGAACAATTAAATAAGATTTTTCTCTTCAAGGCTTTTAAATATAAAAGATTATGCATGCTTTCCTTGTATAAGCTGTGTTTTTTCTAAGTTTTATAGTTTTTAAAAACTTTTGTGGCTCGCTGAATTATGTGAATTATGTGAATTATGAATTATTCAAGTATGCGCATTGTCAAACCTGTTCATTAGTCACTAACTTCACAGCAGTTTTGCCTGTGAATTGAATCTACTGAGTGACAGTATGATTAATATATAGCTAACATATATATAGTTTAATATAGTTAATTCCTCAAATTTCAGCAGTCATAATTTTGGTTTATTTCCTAAATTACAAATAAATCTTTTCCCCATTGTTGTGTGTAGCTAATGGCATAGTGTTTTTCTCAATATAAACTGTACTCAATCTGTTAAATAAACAAAATCTTTAATATGAACAGGTAAATACAGTCTGATATAATGACAGGTGGAATTAGGATTGCCCAGCATGGATGTGGATGACACCAGTTTTGCAGAAATCTGAAGTATTTTTACCCCACAGCCAGGGAGTACTTTTCAGTATTCCATCAGAAATCTCAATCCAGAAAGTAGTTTCTAAGTGTTAAATCTCTCCAGCTCTTTTTTATGGCTTAGCTGCTTGGCCTAGTAGACAGTATTTCCATTTTTCCTGGTTAATTGGATATCTTTCTAAAAGATTCAAATGCAAGTTCTGGGCTCAACTCAAAAGCCACTGGGGAGGCTCAGTGAACTGCCTTAAGCAAAAGGTCTGATGATAGTAGTCCCCTTCAGTCACGAAACCTGTCTTTGGTTTTGCATAGAGAAAATACAGACCTTGTTCTCTTGGTATTAGTTATTGTGAAATTCAGGGCCTGGACTCACAGAAGTATTGATTTGACTGGGCGTATGGATCATAAAAGGCTAGGGTAAATTTGTGCCTTTGGTCACCTTAATATCTTATAATTGGAATTATTTAGATTTAAATTAATTGGCTGTTTTTAATTGAAAAGCATACAATTAAAGATGCTTTTTTCAGAGCGTGTGTCTAGACTCTTTTCTCAGGGTGATTTCAGCATCATCAAGACCATGCTCACAGGGTATGCAGGAACCAGACTACAGATACTAGTTCAGTTGTAAAAGCCCAGTGGGATATCTGTGTCCAGACAGCCCAGAGGATAAGCACATTCCCAGTCCAGGTCTGCATTTCCTTACTACCTTTAATGTTTCTCTCCCCAAGCAAGCTTCTGAGAGCCTCACTGAAAGCAGGCTAATGCTGCATGGACTGTAGTGTGCTCTCAGTCGAGGTCTGCAGAAGAGAAGGCCAAATCATGTCTGCACTCCCCAAGGCACTCCCTGCCCTGCTGGAAGACAGAATAATATAGCTGGCACTTGGGTGTTCCAGAGGTTACCTGACAGAAAGGTGAAATACAGAAAAAAAACCCAAATGAAGTTAGGATACCTGTACACTGACTGCAATTCCTTCCAATATCCTCGTTCTTTCTACTGTTTTCTGTAGGGAGAAAATGACTTGGAGGTTAGTGATATAACATAGGGGGCCTCTGAGCCATTACCACTCTCTGGGAAGATTCCAGAGCTCTTTTCTTTTCTCTTGTAAAGAAGTGCAGCGTAGTAGTTAGATAAGGAACTAAAGCCAGTAGTCAGTCATCCTTGATGGAACAGAAAGCTGCTGAAGAGACTATAAAACAAAAGTAGGCATAGCTGCTGACTGCTGGAATAAGTTATCCTGTATATTCAGTTTTTTTCCACCTTTGGAAATAAGAAAATGCTGACATTTAAATTGTTGAAATTAAGTGTTGGGGTAAAGCTGGCAAAGAAGTGCATTCATGCCTTTTTTTTGTCCTGAAGAGAAAGCTGAATCTTTCAGGGAAGCCCTTCTGGAGATTCCAGCCTTAGGGATGTAAAATGTTGGCATTTTGTTCACAGCCAAAGGCAATGAACAAAAACCACAAATAAATAATGTTTTTTAGGAAAACTATGTAGCTGTGATACCCCTGAGGCACTGCCTCAGGGAATGTAATCCTTTTTTGAAAAGTTAAGGAGTACTGCAGTACTTTCAGATCTTTAAACAAATGCAATTGACCATAAGATGGTGCAGTACAGGACATCTCAAGGATTTTTGGTTGTGTGCAGTGATTTTAAATATTGGACTTCTTCCTAAAAGTGAAGGAACTGAACTTGGTGACTTTACAGACGTTAATTGCCCTTCATGGTAGATTGTTAAAATTTGATCGACAAAAGATATTTATTCCAAAAATACATGAAAATAAAAGGCATTATGCAAAAAATGAAATAGAAGGAGATGTCTACATAAATGTAAGAAGGAAGCAGATTAAATAGCCATTGATCTTAGAAGCATCAATATATGCAAGAAAAAGCTAGACAAACCAAAGCAGAAAGTAAATAATGGAGTGTTAGGGAGGAATAAAAAGGAACGTGATATGAGAATGCAGTAAATTTATTGTTGTTTTGTATTATCTGAGATAACTTTTCACTTTCTTTTCTTCTGAAAGTACTGTATGTTGATAGCATTTTAATAAAGGGATTGCTGGTTTTTGCTTTCATGGAGAAATTGAGTGGATTTTCTGTGATTAAAAGCAGCTGCCACAGATCTGTGCTTAAGAGATGGGAGTGGGGTTCTGAGCAATATGTGATGATGAGCGAGAGAGCAGGACTCATCAGCAGGTGAACTAACTAGAAGCTTTGGTTGGGGTAAGACATACCTCCAGTTATATGGATTTTGACATCAGGACTCTAGAAAATGAATCTGACCCAGTTTTGGGAGTGTGTTGAGCCTGACACAGATTCGATGACAGGTTAAGTGTCCAAGTTCTGGTGTAACGCTGCCTATAAGTTGTGTACTTCTGTGGGAAAGAGTCCTGTGAGGTCACTGCAGTGACAGGGGTCTGCCAGCACCTTTTCCCAGCTTTCTACAAGGGCTGTGCTCCAACTGCACACACGTGGCTAAGGGCAGAAACTATTAAGAGCCTCATAATGTGTGTGTAGCTTTGCTGTGAAGGTCTGGCACCAATAATTTGTTAAATAAGTAGCACTCTCACTGTTCCTTTGGGGGTTTTAGGAGGACAGCTCTGCTGACCCTCTAAAAGCAGTAAGTGTTTTGCTAGCTTTCAGACTCACTGTGTGAAAGGACCTTGAGTCCACAACCTACTGTGCCTGGCCTTTGTGCTGCATACTTGGAGGAAGTGGTTTTGTGCCTCCTAAGTGATGTGCCCCTCTCCCGCAGGCAGGCACCAGCCTGGTTTGTGGGGGCAGAAGCATGAGTATGGGAATGGAGTGCTTAGTGTCTTTTGCTAACTCACCTAGCTTTATACCAATACCTAGTTATGATTGATTAATATTTGTGGAGCTTATTAGAAGCATGATTATACATCCGTATATGTATCCTATTAATGCGTGCGATATAACGTGCAAT
>JAOXJK010000019.1:28582167-28605703 GCA_025774025.1 Xenus cinereus | reverse complement strand
GATCCCTGGTCTGATAAAGGTAGCATAATGCTTTCACACTGCCTCCACTTTTAGAATGGCACAAAAGTTCCCTTCCACAGGGGCCAAAAGCAATCAGCACTAATAGCAACGCCAGTTGCCAGAGCCCTTCCACTTACACCACAGCTGCAGCAGCGATGCTCTTCTGGCAGGAAAGGGAAATCACTTACACTGTTGTGTCTGTAGTAAAAAGGGTAAAGTTGGTGATTCAGTACTCTGTCAGGCACAACTGTTTATCTGCGAGCTGTTCCCGGGACTGAATGTTGTGCTAAGGGCTCTGGGGGAAAGGAAAGCAAAAACCAAACCTGCACCCATCTATAGGGGTTTATGTGCGTATTGAGGCAAGACGATACCAGGGGTTTAAAAAGATGGTGAGGGAGGTGGCTATAAGGAAGAAAGAGACAGCAAATATTCTTTTAAAAAAAAATTAAAAAAATCAGTTGGTCACTTCAGTCTCGTCCCTATCAGTGATTTTTCACCCTATCCTCAATCTCTATTCACTGTAGCACAGCTGGCAAAAGATTACAATGCAGATCATTACAGGTAAAAACTGAACCACAGAGCAGACCTGTATGTAAAAGCCTACTTAACAAACAACATATATTTGGTTTTGTTGTTGCTTTAAACAAATGTTAAACTCCCTAAAAAAGATCTTTTAAGACACAAGCAGGGAACAGGTCTCCTTCCTTTCAGCTCATTTAAAATTTTGTTTAATCTCAGTATTTTTTTTCATGTTTAGAATGTTCATGCTTCTGGTCTATTGATACTGAAAAATTAAAATCTTTTAGCATGAAATTTAATTTCATGCATTACTTAATAAACATTAAAAACAATATATAATTTATTCTTTCTTCAAAAGAATTATATTTTATTACCACAGAGGTTACAGGACATTAGTATGATTTTAAAAGTTAAGATAAGAATATCACATTCAGTATTAGAATGTCTGGTACAAGGGAACACTAATCCATATACCCTAAGTAAATAAATACAAGATCTTTTACAAGATCTCTTAAGTCCTATGTTACAGATGGTGCCTTCTTGATTCTGCAAAGCTACTCAAGAAGCAGAGATATATTTAGCTCTTCCTCTTATATTTCCCCTATTCTAAAAAACACACCTGCTTTGTTAGCCATCAATTGCAGATGACAAAAGCAGAACATATCAGGATGTTTTAATTGTTAACTTGCAAGACTGGTTATATTAGTTTCTTCTGCCGTGGTTTAACCCCAGCCAGGAACTAAGAACTATGCAGATGCTTGCTCACTTCCCCCCAGTGGAATGAGGGGAGAGAACTGGAACAGTAAACATGAGAAAACTCATGTGTGAGATAAAACCACATTATTAATTGAAATAAAATATAATAATATAAATAACCACCACCACAACAAAACCAATAAATTGTAATGACAAAGAAAATAATAAAGAGAGAAAAATAAAACCCAAGAAAGATAAGTGACGCAAATGGAAACAATTGCTCACCACCAACCGTACAACATCCAGCCAGTCCCCAGGCAGCAGCCCCCTTGCCAACCTCCCTCCTACTTTTATTGCTGAACATATCATATGGTATAGAATATCCCTTTGGCCAGCTGGGGTCATCCATCCTGGCTGTGCCTCCTCCCCACTTCTTGTGCACCCCCAGCCTACTCGCTGGTGGGGTGGTATGAGAAAGCCTTGACTCTGTATAAGCACTGCTCATCAATAAATAAACTATCCCTGTATTTTCAACACTGTTTCCAGCACAAATCCAAAACATAGACTGTTACCAGCTACTGTGAAGAAAACTAATTCTATCCCAGCCAAAACCAGCACACCTTCCTACAAATACCTCACCTCAGCTGTTCTAGGATAATCCTAATGTGGAATTAGGATAATCCTAATTCCACAAGTATCCTGTGATAAACCATTCTGCTCCTTAAAATGTATTAATCTAACTTGCTTTCACTTTCTTGTGACTTTGGTCAAAGTCTTAACTTCAGAAATTTTGCATATAAAGCTTCCATTATCTTAAACAGGGCTACGACTCCAGAAACTGTGTCTCTCTCCTTACCTCATAATTGTAAATCTTGAACTAGAACAACATGAATTTAGAAGGGACAAGAAACCTACTCCCTGCCCTCATGGGATGCAGAAAAATAACACTGTCAAATCCTATCGGAGATTAGTCTTAAGTGGAGTCAGAAGGTCCAATGGCAAAATCTGCATAGAAGGAATGGACTGCTGTTCACAAGAGTTCTCACACACTTGAAAAAAAAATCTCATTAATACAAATACAATACATGTAACATGTAGAATAAAAGACTGCAAAATTGAAAAATAGCAATAAACAAAGAAAATTCACTAAAGAAATAGATTCAACTTAGTCTGATTACATTCATAAACCTGAGATGAAATTAGTGCTCTGAGTAGTCAGGGTAGTTAATATTCTCTGTGTGTGGTAGCTGATGGATTATTTTTTGTTTTTTAATTAAACGTAGATCTAGACAACAATATTATTCAAGATGAAAAGCATTTTTTTAGAAATACCTGACAAATTTAATATTCTATTGATCCAACATTGTCATAATTCCTGCTCTTTTAGTATTCCATTATTTGTGCCCTTTCCGTGCACCTTTGGGCTAATTAAATAGCAACAGCTTTTCTCCCCCAAGAAATTATTAATTCCACTACAAGTTCTCCAGAAGAACTGAAATGTTTTAGAATCAGATATTCGGTACTCTAAATTTGGAAACTGAATCCTATACATCAAGATGAAATCCTAAGACATGCCCACAATTAATAATTTTTGGACACAAAAAAAGATGATTTTACTATAACCACCAGCACTGTATTTTCCCCCCTCTGCTTCCATGATTCATCTCTCTGTTCCTCCACAACATATGTTTATATTTTGTGGTACTACATGAAGGATATGTTCCATTTCCCATTAGAATAAAAAAAAAAAAAAGGATTTAACAGTTATGTGAGCTGGCCTGAGAACCTAAATAGTGTCTGGTATTAATGTACTGGCACCTTCATCTGTCTATACACATACCACACATGGATAAATATTTTCTGCATTGATGCATTAAACCTGCCCCCTGGAAGCAACAAACATGTCAGCTTAGTATTCATTTGCAATATGCTCTTCTGAAACCTTCCCTCTGCAGCATTTTATTAGTATTATTGTGACAAGGATTGCCTAAAAATTTTTCTTTTCAAATCCCCAAAAGTCTATTCTGAAAACAAAATTGAATCACAGTGAAACTTCGGTGCAAGGATCTAAATGAAGGGAGATGTGCAGACAGGGTAGGAACTTTTTTCTTCTAACTAACAACAGTTATTATTTGCTAAGAGTGGATTCAGTTTAGAAAATGAGGGAAGAAAAAAAGCCAAGACTTAGGGGGGCTATTTACCATGTATTCCGTAAGGATAAACTGGATAGTCCAAACAAGTGGCATAGCCTATTGGCAGGACCCAAGCATCCGGTACCTGAGCTCTGTGATGAGGCCAGACCTCAGGGGACAGAGAAAAACTGAGTTCAGGCTCTCCCAATGGCAGCTCAAGTCTGTGGCCCGTGGGGTAAAAGACCTATAGTAGAACTATAGATTTTAAAATATACCCACTAAAAATTTCCTCATTGAGTCTAAACCTTTAGAGGTTTTTTTAGCATAAAACCAAAGATCAATCTTTGAGCGACACATTGCCTGGCTTTACCATTGCAGAGCTGCATTTTTCAGATAGGATCACAGTCCAAACAGTGGTAATAGCAGTGACACACTGTGGGTATGAGCCAAGGTGTCAGAACCTCTCCTGGAAGAAATTTCATGCCAAGTAAGGTCCTATCATTCTTAAGGAACACCAAGCATATTTCTCCAAAACAATATTTGACCGTTTACAATATTTCCCACATAAATCCTCATGGCGTGGTTCTAGTGCAGTCCTTCTGCTGATGCATTGTTCTCCCATCTTTCAGACCCTCTCATGTAATCCAAGATGTATAAGCTATCTGTATGTCAGTAACCACTTATGGCTTCCTGAGAGGTTTTGGTATAAATTCAGTGAAAGGTATAATTTAGCAAGCAGATTTAGCAAGCAGCCGATTAGACAATTAGGCTACAGATCTTTTGTGAAAGAAGTGGCTGGCAGTACACCCGCAGTGAAGGCTGACTTTGTAATTTAGCAAACCGATTTTATAAGTGGCAGATACAACAATTAACGGAAAAATCTTTTGTGAGCAAAATAACTCATCAAAGAAGGTAGATTTGCATAAAAATGATGTGTAGATTTCCACTGGAGAGCAATCTATTTTTTCCTGCCTTTTTTCCCCTCTTTCTATTAGTAGGGTTCGTGGTAGGAGAGCAATGGAAAACAGAGCACTTAGTAAAGGAATAAATTCCAAATGGCAACTATGGATGAATTTGAAGCATCAACCTAAAAACCTCTTGCATTAAAACTCAATCATTCTGTGCCTCATCTTTCCAAAACCTGATTTTCTTTAATCAAGCTTTCTTGTTTTATGATTGCTGTGCTTTATTGCTTTATTTTAACAATATCTCTGCAGCCAAATGTTGACTGAAACAGTACTCTCTAAAATTATTTGAAAGGACATGACAGGTGCAATTTCTGTTACTCTGTGTGGAGGAAGGGAAAGTCTGTCACCAGATTTACTTCTCACTCCTTGGTCTCAGGTAACTGCTTACACAGCATTGCAAGTGCTCGCGGAGCTATAAAATGTTGACAAAAAATATGTTGTCATGGTTTTGGCTGGGATAGAGTTAACTGTCTTACTGGCAGCTCATATAGTGCTATGTTTTGGATTTAGGATGAGAATACTGTCGATGAAACAGTAGTGCTTTTAGTTGTTGCCAAGGGGTCAAGGCCTTTTCTGCTCTTCACACTGCCCCATCAGCAAATCGAGTGGGAGTGAACAAAAAGTTGGGAGAGGACACAGCCAGGACAGCTGACCCCAAATGACCGAAGGGATATTTCATACCATGTGATGTCATGCTCAGCATATAAAGCTGAAGGAAGAAGGAAAGAAGAGGGGGACATTCTATGTCTATGGCATTTTGTCTTCCCAAGTAACCGTTACCCATAATGGAGCCCTGCTTTCCTGGAGATGGCTGAAAACCTGCCTGCCAATGGGAAGTAGAGAATGAATTCCTTATTTTGCTTTGCTTGCGTGCACAGCTTTTGCTTTACTTATTAAACTGTTTTTATCTCAAGCCACAAGTTTTCTCATTTATATTCTCTCCACCATCCTGTCACGGGGGGAGTGAGCAAGCAGCTGCGTGTTGCTTAGTTGCCAGCTGGGACTAAACCACCCCACAAGTTTACTCCCTGAGAACTCAGGACCATGACTAATCATTTGAAAAGTGTATTTGCCCCTTCAAGTACAGTAAAAGCTGAAGGAGATGGAGATCATTCCCTTTGACAACTCAAAGCTGTGAGCATCTTCCCTCAGTAGTTCCCTCTAATCACTATGAAGCCTCTGGGAAAGAAGAATAAATTTGGTTTTCCTGAAGAAGATAACAGGATGGCAGTTCTGTATTTATCTTGCTGGTGTGCTACCAAGGTCTCAGCGCTGGTCTAGAAAGGTCTGCTCAGCAGTGACCTAACTTACATCAGTGCATTGAGTATTTTCAGATGGTCTGAACTGTTTAGATAAATGGGCCTTTCAAGCCATTACCTTAACTTTGCGAAAAACAGGGATCTGGACACAGATTTTGCAAAAAGCCCCCTCCTTGAGCTGTTACGATGAAGAATTGGTGAGAAACAGTGACTTTACAGACACAATAGTTCTAGTCTTATTTTTCAGTCTTTGCTGAAAGGGTTTTCAATCTTTGCTGAAATGGCCCACGAATGGCCATTTGGGTGACACCCCGGCTTTTGATCCGGTATACTTGAACCTGTTACATTATTCTGCCTGAATTGCGTGAAACTCAGTTACAAAGGAAATCAAAGATATTAATGCATCTTTTTTTCCATCCAAAAAGGAATAAAATTACATATCGGTTTCTGATGGGACAGGCAAAAGACAGCTTGGCTTTTCCCTTGGTCTCGCTTTTTAACTTGTTTTGTTTATATTTTTTATGAGAAAAATTTTTATACATCATAAGGCTTGGACTTTTTTATTTACGTATGTTCTGCAGTTAACAAGGCTATTTTAGCATTTTTCTCCACTTAAGAGCTTAACAAAGTACCATGTGAAATTGTTTCAAGATATTTTACACCTCTTCAAGAGAATGAGTCTTGTATTTCTAAAATCAATAATTAATTTATAAATTATAATAGTGTCTTTTCAAAACAGAATCAGAAATAAAGTAAGTATAATCAGAGCAAATCTACATATTCAGGAGAGAGAAAACAGTAAGATTATGGGTCTGACTTGCTTTGAAGAAAAAATATTTTATTCTTTAAAGAAATGTAAAGTATTTATTAACATTTTAGTCAGCATTTGACTGGAGCATTCACTAGAAAGATAGGAATTGAAATGTTTAGTATTTCTGATTAGTTAAAGTAAAATTCTCTAGTAAAATTGAGTAGCACTCGTCTCCTAGCATCTTCAATTTGATTCCAGTAAGACTGTGTTTTATTATTGCAGTTCCCAGTATTTAGGATCCTTTAGGACAGTCTCACAAATACTTAAAGAAGCTTTTAGAGGTATACTAGAAACATTCTGCTCCTGCTCAATCTTTTAAATTTGGTAACTCGTGTTCTATTATGCATGAAAATACTTCTGCAAACTGCAACAGCATAACAACTTAGCTGCGATCTCCCTTACATTACAGCAACCTGTAAAAGAGGAGCTATAGCAAAATAGTGGAAGTTGCATCCCTGTCTCCCCCCTTTGCTTCAGTGATTCACGCAGTTCTTTTTGTGTGAATACCTGACAGCTTGCCCTGCAGCATATACTGCTAAAGGCAATTCATTCTAAGCTGTACAAAAGATATGTCCAACTTAACTGTCAAACACTTGTACACAGTATGTACTTTCCCCTAGAAACAGTTTTAATTATTTCCCCCCAAGAAGCTATAATTTTTTTACTCATCACTTTGTTTCAATACAATTTTTCATCCCATCGATTGGTTAAACAAAAGATTTTTTAACAAATGATATTTCAAAATGTCAGTAAGGAGGAGGCTTCTGTAAGGTGTAATAGCTCAGCACTTCTCACAGGATTAGTAATATGGTCATTGTCTTCAGATGCAGATAGGTTTAAAAACACACTAATAACTTCATACAGTTCTCTCCTAAACAGGTCAATCCTCCACAAAGCCAATTCTTCTTATGACACAAAACCAGAAATCAGAAAACCTGATTTGATACAAACCCAATATGACTCTCCTTCCTGGACACAATATTTATTCCATTTGATTTTTACCTTCACTTTTGGAAGAGCCGATGTACCTCTAACAGTAGTAGTAGTACTATTTCCATCTTCCAGCAAAAACACATAAAAACAACACATCCTTACAAAGGCTGACCAACAGAGGTAGCTACCAACCTGGTGAGGGACTGCTTTTACAATTAACTATTCTATTTTAATCAGGAGCATCTGAGTCCATCTTTTCCACAGCTGTGGAAATTTCACCTGGGAATATAATTCAGGGTATTCTCAAGAAAGACTACGAATACCAGAATTTTAGCAAATTATAAAGCACACGTAGATTTGGCAGTTTAAGCAAGACAACTGGGTTTTCTGAGTTCTCATATATACAGACAAACCTTAGCTGGTAAAGCAAAGGCAGCATTTGTTTTCTTGCTTTTAGTTTAAAAGTCTGTAAGCAGAACTAATGTAACAGCTGTTTTAATAGGTAAGTAGGAGCTGAAAGATGCCTCGCTAACCACAGTGACTGCAATTCTAGCAATCTCCAGTTTGGGTCGTCTCCAGTAAGAAAGGGACACGATTTTCATTTCAGTGATGATGAGTTACCTGACTGGTGCATAACCAGGAGACAAATTCTTCAACAGAGTCCTGCCTCCTGTTGGAGGATAACTCTTTTGTAAGGGATGTCAGCTTCTATGCCTCCATAATCATGTGTTTCTAACTTTCAGTTTGTGTAAGTTTTCCCCTTTATTCAGGAGTGGAGGACTCCTCCTTTTAACCTCCATTTGAATTTCATACCTAGGAATATCTTTGAATTGAAATGCTGTGGCTTTCTACTCATTAATTTCAGATCATGAGAACAGGCTCCTGCAACTGAGCTCTTTATTCAGCCACCGGTGGTCTTCTCTCCACAGTACTTCTTAAGCCCACTTTCAAAGCAGCTGTGACAGAGACAGACACATTGCAGAATTGAAAATATTACTGCATCTCTGAGTGTTCCTGAAAACTGGCAGCTGGATAGAGCAAAAAACATTCACAGTGAGGGGAAGAAAGTCTGCAATGAACTTGGTCGCCCGCTATTCAGCATAGCCCCTGCCAGCTGCCTGGCAGCTCCCACCACTTGCACACCTGGGTAGTGAGCCCATGCATGCATACCCAGCTCCCCCGTCCCTGGAGCTGAATGGAAGGGAAGCCAAGGAGATCACAGCTTGGGACAGAAAGAGGAGAGGGTGAAGGTAGAGTACTGATGGTATGCCAAGATGTTTTCCGTAACCTCAAAATACTTAGAGTGTTTGAAGATTTATTTCTAAGAGTAGGATGAAAAAAAGCATATTTTGCTGTCAGTGAGACCAACCAGACCTACTGGTGTTTTCAGCTTTTATGAATCATCTGCATTCTGAAGGTATACTCCATTGATGCACAGCAACTTAGGTATTTTAAGAGCAAACAGTGAGTTTCTCTTAAAATTTTGCTTCAGTTTAGCCTTTGTGCTATAGATATTGTATGTAACACATAGAGCAATAAAAGGTGAATTGTAAATACAATGTATGTTTATGTTATTTTTAATATATTTCCACATAGGGTTCATTCCAATATTCTAAGAGTTCACACAGAATGCACAACTGGCATTAATCAGCCATTTTACGGTGTCATTCATTTATATTCAATTAATAAATAAATAATTCAAATATCTATTGCTATTTGTTATATCTTTTATAAGCCTTCTTCGTAAATCAATACCATCACTCATACTTATGTTTTTTAAAAGTTATGTGCGGGATATGAAGCTAAATTTGGGGATGTGGATTTACTTCTATGAGAACCTGTTGTTTGTCTCCATTGCAAGATGTCAAATATATTGCACTTCAGTGAGATCCTATGTCTGAAAGTGTCTTCAGAAGGAAGGGCTTAAAAGGTAAAAGCCTGCAGGTGCCATTTTCTCATATATTTGTAGTAGTTTGTACAGGAACACAATATAGACATGAATGCCCATGTCCTGACTTTAAAATGGAACTTCCTTAATGGCTTCTCTTCTTTCTTTCATTTAAAAACACATCAGCTATTAACAAATAATATGCTCATTATGGTTTTCATCATCCTGGACTCTTTCCCAGTAAGTAGTAATATACTCAGTGGTAATAATCCTTGACAAGTTTGACTTGTGTTGATGTACTCCAGTAAGAGTGTAGGTGATACATTCCCTGAGGTACCTCGCTGACATAACACAGTCACAGTGTTCACTTTGCAGGTTGCCTATCCATAATAGTGCATGTTTCTAAGTTATTTTGAAAATGGAAGGCCATATCCAACCAAGCATTGTTAACTAAAATTTAGTAAAATTATCACATCTATAAAGAATGGTGTGAAAGGCTATAAGAAAAATGCATACTTTTATGCTCACGAATCCAAAAGAAATTACATTTTCTGCAGTCACCAGCTCATGTATAATATGCTTTGAAATTGAATCACATTATCACTTCAGACAGTAGAGGAAGTATCATAAAATAATAACTATCTCATGAATTGCTTTTTTTCTAAGGACTTTCTAAAGCAAATACTAAGGTTTGATAGCATATTGTTTCAAATGGACTGCATCAGAAAAGGGGAGTATGTGTGAAAACATTTGACCAAACACATTGCATGTACAAAATGGCTTCAATGAAATTAATGAGAGATGCATAGTACTACTCCTCCTGTCTTGCAAAAAAAACTGTGAGACTTTATCTGTTCTGAATGGGTAAATTTCCAGAATCTGATAAAATAAATTAATTTCAACAACTGAATAAGTTCATTTTCCTTATTTTGATTTAATTTCTCTCTCCATCACATTTTTTCTATATAAATTCTCCATTTCATCAATGCCTAGACTTTCAAAGGTATTTTGAAACAGGAGCAACCAAATCTGGTGATGTTTCTGAAATTACTTATTTCTGAAGTGGACCAGATGGAAAACACTTGCATAATTCTCCAACAGGAGTTTGTCTGAAGAAATTATCTTTGCTTCAGTTTCTATTATATGTAAACTTTAATAAATATAGGCTTTAGATGCTTAAAACTACAGTTCTGGTGTATATTTCAGGCAGTTTATACGTGGATACAATTCACACATTTCCATGTATTGATCTAAAATGTAGTACATTAACATTGAACTCTAATATTATACTTTCAGTTCTACCTCAGTTAAAAGCATGTTCGCTAATATTAGGGAACATCTTAATTTATTCATTTCAACTATCTTGAATCTATCCCATTAAGCAGCAATATATTCAGTTCTATAATATACAAACTGTGAGATTTTTAAAATATGGAACTCAGTGATATAAAAAGTTCTATAAAGTTCATCTAAAATGTATTAAATATACATCCAGAAGGGTTTTGGTTCTTTTCCCCTTCCAATTGTGTTTGAG
This sequence comes from Xenus cinereus, assembly GCA_025774025.1. Taxonomy (NCBI): domain Eukaryota; kingdom Metazoa; phylum Chordata; class Aves; order Charadriiformes; family Scolopacidae; genus Xenus; species Xenus cinereus. Next base: position 28,594,963 of record JAOXJK010000019.1, on the reverse strand, counting down.
AGAGCTTTTTATTTAGGCCAGAAAATAGAGGCAAAAATCCCTTATTCCCTCTTTCCACGAGAACAGAACTATACACTCTATAAAGATTGTTACAAGTGCAGAGATCTGTGGGAGATCCCTTCTTATGCAGTAGTGCCTGATTAAGTTATCAAAGAAATAAAAAGGAAAAACAGTTACATCATCCCGATCATCTGTAACACTAAAAGTCATATAAGGTCAACTGCTGGAAGTCTGAAATAACAGCAGCAATGAAATAACCCCAAACAAAGCAAAATTTAATTTTGATATGCTAGAAGGCCTGTGAGTTGATGACTGGAAAGCATTTCAAGATTCAATTTCACAGAATCACAGAATCTTCTAGGTTGGAAGGGACCTTAAAGATCGCCTTGTCCAACCGCCAACCTAATTCTAACAAAAAGCAACACCATCACTAAAACATATCTCCCAGCACCACATCAACCCGTCTTTTGAACACCTCCAGGGATGGTGCCTCAACCACCTCCCTGGGCAGCCCATTCCAATGTCTGATAACCCTTGCGGTGAAAAAATTTTTCCTAATATCCAGCCTGAACCTCCCCTGGCGTAACTTGAGGCCATTTCCTCCATCCTGTCGCCTGTGACTTGGGAGAAGAGACCGAGCCCCACCTCTACACAACCTCCTTTCAGGAAGTTGTAGAGAGCAATAAGGTCTCCACTCAGCCTCCCCTTCTCCAGGCTGAATAACCCCAGCTCCTTCAGCCTCTCCTCATAAGACTTATGCTCCAGACCCCTCACCATCTTTGCTGCCCTTCTCTGGACCCGCTCCAGCACCTCAATGTCTTTCTTGTGGTAAGGAGCCCAAAACTGGACACAGTACTCGAGGTGGGGCCTCACCAGTGCCAAGTACGGGGGGACGATCACCTCCCGAGTCCTACTCCCCACGTTGCCCCTGATCCAGGCCAGGATGCTGTTGGCCTTCTTGGCCACCTGGGCACACTGCCGGCTCATGTTCAGCCAACAGTCGACCAACACCCCCAGGTCCTTTTCTGCCAGGCAGCTCTCCAGCCACTCTGCCCCAAGCCTGTAGCACTACTGGCTGGGGTTGTTGTGACCCAAGTGGAGGACCCTGCACTGCATTCAGCCTTGTTGAACCTCATCCTGTTGGTCTCGGCCCATTGATCCAACCTGTCCAGATCTTTCTGCAAGGCCTTTCTACCATCCAGCAGGTCGACACTGCCACCCAACTTACTGTTGTCTGTGAACTTACTGAGGGTGCATTCAATCCCCTCACCCAGATCATTAATAAAGATGTTAAAAAGAACTGGCCCCAGTACTGAGCCCTGTGGAACACCACTCGTGACTGGACACGAACTGGATTTGACTCCATTCACCACCACTCTGTGGGCCCAGCCCTCCAGCCAGTTTTTAACCCAGCAGAGGGTACTCTCATCCAAGCCATGGGCAGCCAGTTTCTGCAGGAGGACACTGTGGGAGACTGTATTAAAGGCTTTACTAAAGTCCAGGTAAACAACATCCACAGCCTTTCCCTCATCCAGCAAGCAGGTCACTTTGTCATAGAAGGAGATCAAGTTTGTCAAGATGCACACAAAGTGCAAAATGCAATGGAAAATACAATGATGACAAGATATGTAGCTCATTGTGACAAAGAAACAATCCAGGGAAAACAACGTGTTATGCTGAAAACTTCTTTGTATCTTTCTTTATTCCTGTAACTCACAGTCTTGATTCCGAGTGGAGCAGAAAGGCATGTGGCAGGTCAACACCCAGTTGCACAGTTGATGTCAAGTGCAAGGCTTTGTCTTTCATAACTACTTGGTTTGCTTTGAAGAATAAAAATGACAGGGGAGAGACGGAGTAGCACAAGGGGGCAAGAGCATCTTAGCCAACAAGTGAGGAAGACTTTAATCTAAGTTTGCTGGGGAATGGTGACCAAAGCTTGAGGAGAAGTGTAGGGAGACATGAGAGACAGAAAGGAAGTATCTGAGAACATAGCATGAAGGAAGCTCTCATATTTCCACTGAGAAAACAGTGTGGCTGGAGGCCTATTTCAGACACCTGAGCATCAATTCACACAGCATGGGAAACAAGCAGCTCAAATTTGCATGTTGATGGGTAAGAGAGTATCAAAGAGACAACAAGAACTAGTTTACGGTGGGTGTCTGCTACAGACCACCTAACAATAACAAGAAGATGAAACTTTCTTTGGACAACTGGAAGAAGCCTCACAGGTCCAGGCCATGAGTCTAGTGAGGAATATGAGGTACTCCAAAACTACGGAAAGATGGCTGGGAAGAAGGAATCCAGGAGATTTCTGGAGTGTTTTTAATACAGTTTCTTGATGGACAAGCTGACTAAGGAAGATGCTCTACTGCTTCTATTACGCCCAGAAAGAACTGGTTGGGAGTGTGTCATGGCAGTCTTGGCTTTAGCCATCGTAACATGGTAGAGTTTAAGATCATGAGAGCAGTGAGCAAGGTTAATAACAGAATTACAACAATGGACTTCAGGAGAGCAGAAACATGATGAACTAGAAAGATAAGACAGGCTTCTTTTACTACAGACTTACTATGTTAATTTGGTACCAAGCACCAACTCTCTGTGGGGTCATTCATTCTTCATTCTATTTGTCTGTGTCTGTGTTTGCGTATCAGAGTGACAGAGCTAAAGCTTTAGATTCAGGCTCCTTCTTACATTTTTACAATTTAATATATCCCCTAAACACAAGGCCTTTTTGAAACTCTTCTATTTATTACTTTCTTCCTGTTTAAAGCCAGTAGTTTCCTGATTTTGTTGTAGATTTATTTTAAAAGAAATCATTTAATCTCCTACGTGAGAAGAGGATATGAGTTCTTGGAATTGATTTTCTAGTTCCAAATCATGTGTGCACTATATAATGAAATGTCACTGACAAGAATGAATGAAGAGGTCAATAGGTGAAATGTGGAAATGAAGTGCCATAATCCTGAGAAAGCCACACAATGAATTTTCCTGGTTTATAAGGCTGTCATAAATTCTAACATTGGGAACCAAACTATGTGAGAAGATCATGTGCTGCTGTATGTCAGATTTACTTCATAAAATTTGCACATGTTTTGTTCCAAACACATTTTTGTCCACAAACTTTTCTTATGGAATGTTGAGAGCAAAACTTAAAAGCCCCACACATTTTATCTTTCCTTCCTGGTTTCTAATTTGTATTTAAGAAGCTGAAGCAATGACAACTTTGCAGGTGAGGCAGTTAACAGTACAAGCAGGAGAACCCCAAGTTAGATGTCCTCTCTCCCTGGGGGAGTACGTTGCTTGGGGAGTGTCAAATACATAGACATAGTATTCATTAAGACATTTTGCTACCATGTTAAGAGTATCATTAGGCTAATGGACAGACCTATGCTTAGGCTACATTTCTAAGAGAAAGATTTATATACAGAAAGAAGAAAATTTGAGATAATTTTTTCAGCTTCTGAATGAGTGCTCCATTTGGCAGTCGAGGATGAGAAGAGCTTGGGAATATACCTTTTTGACTGTGTGTTGTGGTACAGTTTGTAATTTTCTGAGCACTACTGGTAGGCTTTGGACCCCAGAGGTAAGGTATGTGTGGAATTCCTTCTATGTGACTCTTGTTTGAGCTCAGCATGACAGAAACTGAACACACTTAGGTGATTCTGTATTTGCCCAGTAGCAGAAATTTAGAAATCTGACAACTGTATTGAGAAAACTTGTAAGCCTCCAGGTTTTGATGGTGAATTTTAAGGGATATATTTTGAACACGGATGCCCATGGTTTCATATAAATGCCTTTAGGCCCCCTAAGACTGTAACTTGAAGTACATAGAGTATTCTTTGTAATCTAAGAAAGATAAGAGATCTTAGAAAGGTAATAGATAAGAAGGGCTGATGTGATTTTCATATATCTGCTTCTTTATGTTGCTTTCTCCTAGTCTGAGCCACTTACAGGTATTAGTGTTATTTCTTTTTGGTCTGAAGTACATTCCTTTGCAGGACCAGGAAGATGGTCCAATTTGCTGAGACCAATCCTCATACCAATACAGTAACTTAGAGTACATAATAAATAGAGAAACCAAGAAGCTGAAGGTGAGAGACACAGTTAGAATTTCTTGTCTTTCAGTTCTCTTCTCAAAAATACAGGTCTGGTTTCCATCCCTAACTATTTTAATGACAGAATTATCTTCCATCAAATCATTAATGATTCATTAGGGAATGTGTGCAAAATCATATAACATAACTAATTTTTTATTGTGTGAACCACATAAGGACATACATTTATTGTTAAAATCATTAGATACAGACAGTTTGGGAAATCCATGCAGAATATAATTTTTCTTCTTTTTTTCCAGGCAGCATTAGCTTATTTCACAACTCAGGAGTTCCAAGACCATTCACCCAGCATAATTCTACATTAATTTGTTTAAAATAATAACTTCAGTAACTTATATGAAGCAACGGTGTTGCTGAATCACTAGTCTGTGAGACCTTGTTTCATATTAATCTTACTCATAAAAGTTAGACATGGTAAGTCATATGGGAAAAACCCAATGTTCGTTATTTTCAGGAACTCAATATAATGCCATGGGCTGTCACATCAGCCTTCTTAAAAATACTCTGAAGTTTATGACAACAAAACCAAATTATTAAAATAGAGTATTGGTTAAGAGAGAAACAGGCGGGGAAACTACAAAAAGCAATCTGGGGACCCACAAGAAATGGAAAGACAGTCCAGTAATTTATTCTTTAGTAATTTATAGTTGGAGCTGCTTGGTTTATTGGATGTGTTATATGATATAAGAAGCCAAAACAACGTTATGACCTATGTTATGATCACTAGTATTAAAGTATTTTCTTACAATTTTCCTCTGTGAAGTAACATCAAACATAGACTTTTTGTATACGGCTAATTGGGATCTTTGGACAGATTACCTTGGAAAGATTTTTAAGTTTGGATAGGAATCTCAATGTTGTTTCAGTATTTTAGAAAGAAAAAGGGATTTATGATCATGGCTTTATTTTTTATATTTCTATGTAATGTCCTGGGTTTTTTTATGAATATCTGCACAGCTAGCAGTTTGGGCATTTTCAAACCACAGTTATTCCCAACCCTTTGAAATTCTGTGGATTCTAGGACCAAAATTTACTTTATTTGAATTCCTTACAGAATACCAACACCATGTTTTTGTAACCAAGAAAGATCTAGGTACACATGTACATTCTGTTAAATATTTATGGATAGTGAGAACACTTGTTATTTTAGTGGGATAAAGCCTAAAGAAAAGAAAAAGCAAAGGATAAATTAGTTGTCCTTAGAATTGATTTTGCTTTTAGATATAAATAGATCTCAGAGCCAGGCTTATTTTAACCTTCAAGCTTGGCTGAAACTCTAATATGGATGGAAGAGGATATGCAACCAGCAGCCATTACTATAGTGTTTGAAAAGAGGCAATGCTATGGTGCAAAGTGTTGGGGGGAGAGGGAGAGCAGAGGGGATCTGTTTGCCTCAGAAAATCCATACTGCATGACATCTCTTATGTATCCTGGGGATCTTGATCTAAACCAGAAAAGGGAGGGATGCCTGCTTTGCATTTACTTGCATCTTAATATCTTTTTTTTTCCCTACATTATTTTGGCAAGGTCAGCTACAGTTATTTCTCTTTTGATGGAGTTAACAAATTATGGTGAGTCATATCTTAAAATGTGGTGTTTTACCAGAAAACATTCACAAGGAGGAATGACTTGTTGGGTTAATTGCTTGCCTCACCTATCAGAGCTAAAGGCTGGTATTTCTGATAAACCATCTATTCACAAATATAGTAATGAAAAAAGGTCTGTATTTTTATGAGGAATCTTTGAACAGGTCATATACATTGCAAGCTATTTTGTGGCGTTGGCTAAGGCCCAGAACTTGCAAACATCTATGCATGTATTTACTTAATGACCAGGTAGGTTTGTTGTGCATAAAATTAGTTGCATACGTCTTCACAGGGTCAATCTTGAAAGCATAGACAACTTATATATGTTAGCTATTAGACCTGTGGCACATCAGAACTGGAGACTTTTGAGTTTCAACTCTACAAACCAAGTAAAAAAGAAGGTACAAGCTTTTGAGTCCACGTACTCAAAATCAGAATTCAAAACATTTGGAAAGAGCTATCAGCAATATACATGGTTATATATTGCTCATCTTGCCAAATAAGAGTATGTGATGACCAAAAATTATAAAAATCCCATTTGACTAGTTACCAATACAGTTTTAGAAAGCAGGAATGAAAATTCATGTTCCTCCACTCTGCTCCTTTTCTATGACTGTCCAGGATATTTATAAATGCAGAATCCCTTTTCTTTGAATGTTCCTATCTCAACTTTTGAATAGGTATTGGCCAGTTCCTCAAAGAACAGATCCAGGTCAGAATCTGCTTTGAGTTGGGTGAGTTAGGTTTCCCTAAGCGTGGGGTGAGACTTTGGGATACAAAGTTATTAAGATCTTAAAAATTTGAATTTCAGTTTTGCATTCATGTTTCCAGTGACTGATAATTGAAGATAGGACCTTTTTATTTCCTCTCTATAAATGCAATATCATTGTTTATTTTGAGCTAGTTAATAGCATTTTGATCCCAAGGAGACAGTAGAAAATGACAGCGTATGCATCAACCCCTTTCTGTCTGTGGAAACAGTTCAGCTTTATATAAGGATGTTTATAAGGTATTTTAATTAAAATACTTTTATATAGCATATTGAGAAAAACAACAAAAACCTTTCCACCTGGGCTGCAAATGTAGTTCTGAGGTGCAAATTAAATGACCTCTGACATTAGTAGCCGGTCTGTTCATCTTTTCTCTGTGATTTGGTAACAGGAATAATTCTTCAAAATTGCTTTCTTTATCCTTACATCATATCTTAGATAAGTCAATAAACCTTGTTCATTTTCCCCCTTGCAAAACCAAAGACAGTCTGAGTTCTGTTTAACTTTTAGTTTAGATTTTTTGTCTAATTTATTGCTAAGGCCTATCATTACTGTGCGAGTCATGAGTCATATTTGCATATTTATTCAAATGAAATAATTTAGGATTCCATTATACAGAAGTGACAGAAATGAAAAAAACCCATAAAATACAATTCTGTTTGTGAAATGATATGGTTATGCCTTCTTAGTTCAGGAAAATTCAAGAATCATTTATCACTGTACGAAGGCTCATGTATCAGGACATGTAGTACATTGTCATTTTAAGAGGAAAATCCTACATTTTACATACTGAAAGTTACAGCAAGTCTAGTAGTAATTGCTTGCAGGGACTTTTCTAGATTGTTAGTTCAGGATTTTTTCCAGGCCTCTTACATGAAATCCTACGTAGTAATTATGAAATGCAGACAATAAGAAAGTGAATAGCTGGAAGACTCTTTTCAGATCTATTACTTATGACTTACTCGTGACATTTTAAAATGAGGTTTAGAAGAAAGAAATTGGAGATCAGGTCCTTGTTACTTAACACTGAAGAATGTTCATACAGCAATTACTACTGGTATGTGATTATGGATAATTGCACAGAAAATAGCTTTTCCACATCTTCATTTTGAAATAATTTAATACCCTTTTTAATTTTAGCTTTCTTGTTATGTATTTCATAAGACTAAGATTTTTTTTAGGTACAGCAACCTCATACTTTCAGAGTGCTCATTTTTTGTCATATTTATGAGTAATAAAAACTCAGAAATCAGAATACAATAAAATAAATTCTGAAAAAGAAACAAAGTGGTTGGCTGTATCTAGGTTGAACAAAAAAGGGCTATTAGGTGTCATGGACACATGTGCCCTAGAAATATGAAGGTCCAGTACACGAAATAATTCCATAGTTTGGCAATGGTTGCAAGCAAACAAAATTTCGAAACATACCAGTGAATTGTTGGCCATGTTACCTCTTTCTGTCAGTTGTTGGAGCTTTCTGCTTCTGCTAACATCTTCAACAAGATGTGTCACGGAGAAAGTAACTTTTTAATTAGCTGTAGAATGACACACTTGAGAGACTCCTGATTCACAAGCACAACCAAATTGTAATGAGCTCAATAGACTTTAGCAGTCTAACCTAGTTGCCAGGGTTCCCTTAATATTAATGGAGAGAAGCAGGTATCTAGGATGGCAACTGTTACATCCTGAGATAAGGGTCTATGAGAAATACGAGGAATCACCTTACAGTTGCCCCTTAGTTAATTGCAAAGAGAACTTACACAACCAGTATAAGTCCAAATATAGACACAAATGTTGGGTGAGGTGAATTCACTCTTGGTACAAAGTTAGTAGAAAGATTAGTGTTAAGAACATTATTTGCTGAATTCAGATCTTTATGTCTCAAGTAAAAACAGTAAAAGATTTTCAGATGAACAGAGATCATAAATGTGCTGATTTGTTTCATTTTTGTCTCCCTTGTTCATTTTCACTCCAGAGAAATAAGGAGCATTCTCCCTTTTTAGGAGTTCCACTGTTCTCAGAAGACACCATGTCACTTCAAAATACAGACCAAGCAGGTCACCCTTCAAGTGGTAAATGAAGAAAATAAACACTCTATCCCGACAGCCTGATAAAGAATCCAGAATCCTCTCCACACCTCCCATCACAGCTATAAATCCGGCTTTGTTTTTTTTCTCTTAAATAGTATGTTGTCCTTCCAAGTTCAGGGTGCTTAGTGTCCTTTTAAAAGGAAAAATGCATCTTGCAGAGCTGGAACTAAAACCAAATCTCAAAGAAGAATGAGAAAGCAATGTTTTTAATTCTTTGTGTCAAAAGGTTATGTAGCCATTTCAGAAATAAATTATTAGCTTAGGACAAAGCATCAGTACACTGATTTAGAAGGCCAAAGTGGTTCTTCTCTTCTTTCCAGGCATACCTATGTTTTAAGACATACTTTGTACATGAGTATATCTGAGTAGATTTTTGTTCTTAAGAGTATTTTTATGGACAGGGTGAACTTTTCTTACATCCCTTCAGATTTTCCAAAGCTTTTTTTTTTTTTTTTTAATTCCAGATAATATGTTTCTAGTTTCTGACATGTATTGATTTTGTTCTGATTTTCATTTCTCTGTAATTTGGGCCTCTGTATATACTTACTGTAAGCTACTTCTAGGTAAGGTACATACATTGTTTCCAAAGCAGTGTTTTTTTCCTCTCCCAGTTGTTTTCGAAGAACTCATATTTAGAGCTAATATGGCTCTCACTCAAAGGAGACATTTGTGTGATTATTATGCTTTAGTACTTCTTGATTTGGGAGACTCACCAGTCTTCACCACAATCTGTCTGTTTTTATTAAGAAATAAAATCCATTTTACTTGTCAGTATTTGCTTTAGGGGACCTTTTAGTCATCAGGCATTAGTGTGTTTTTCAGTTCTTTATTGGCTGTACTGACCTTACAGTTTTCATGGAGACACAAACGGCCTTTTAAATGGTGTGCAGTGGAAGGTCATTAACCAGCCTCATAAGCAGCATCACAAACTACAAAAGCAAAATAACCTTTCTTTTTAAGAAATGTCTGGAGGGGAAATCTCAGGTTCTGAATCTGATGTCCTATGTATCTCTCACAGGTCATCAACAACAATAGGAGTTCCCCATGGATGCTTGAGAAGACAGTGTTTCTAACCGTTGTGCTGGACCCAACAACACTTTGTGCCATAAAGCAAAATTATAGAGTAAATCTCAACTTCAGGCACATAAGAAGGAGACTAAAATAAGAAGTCAGTCTTTTAGTTTAGACTTTTAACTAAAGAAGATTCATTTTGGATCATCAAATTGAAACTTGTCACGTGTCCTTACCTTTTCTATATCTGTGTGTATGGAGTCGAACAATGAATGGCATGCCAGTTTGTGGCACTGTTTTCAGTAGAAATAAATGATCAGTTTTATTTTCCAATTGGAAAATCAACTGAAACAATCATTGATTTCACAGGAAATTGCCATGGGTATTAAGCTTCCTAGGACTTCTACTACTACTAAAGGACATATCTCAGATTTAATTTAGGATTTTGTATGCTGCACAAATATCTGCACAGCATGAACACTCTGTTCGGGCAATGTTTGCATCTAAAGAGGAGATGCCTCCTCATTCAACAAAAGCCTTCACTTCAGTTTTAACCTGTGGAGTGTGGTGAATGCATGGCTGCTGTAGAATGTTTTTGTCCTTTCCCACGTAAGCTGAGAGGAGCTGATATCTGCTTTTATTCATTGCCATCAATAGCAATCAATTAATGCTCCCCATCTTTTTAGACCCCAACTTTCCTTACCACAATTCTTTGTCCATTTTTCTCCTTCCACTATGCTATGTGAATTTTCTAGAGAATTCTCAACTCACTGCATTAGCATAAACACAGGCCTTATTGTGGTTCAGGAGTGGAGGAGATGGAGATTAAGTTCTACTAATTTGTGTGTGGCTAACACAGCATTAAGTAGACAGTTTTTCTTCCAGACCTGTCATAAGTCACCGAGGTTACTTGTAGCACAATGTGACTAGTATTATAGTACACCATGATACAATAACAGAAAATACATGGAGGCTAAACAGGGTTTATATCTCTTAACCAGAGGTTAAATAGTTTTCCTATGTAGACAGGTAGATGGGTTTAATAGAAGACTCCAAAGCAGCCTGGTTCTAGTAGTGGCAATTCTTATTTAGTGGTGATGTGAAAAGATGGCACAAAAAGAAGTGATAAACACCAAACATGATGCCGTTCAGTTTGATTTATTAGGCAGACCAAGTGAGTGAAATCTAGTGTCAGGGAGACCTTCTTATTCATATTCAGACATATGCACATACCATCAACTTCGAACTGCCCTGGTTGCCACTTTGACTAAGTGGTGCAACAGACCTTTGGGAAGTGTGGCCATCTCCACGTTGGGCTTGGGAAAACAGCTTGGCTCCTGTATGTTACAGTTCATCTAGTTGGGCATGGTCCTTCTATGTGCTGTTGGACACTTGCACATGCGTGTTCCCCCACTCTCTACCTTTGCAGTTCCTGCTTGCCATGGCTTATTATACTCACTTCCTGCATACTTTCTACTTGGCTCTTGGCCAAGGCAAGACTATATTACCCTCTTGTCCAAAAGGAAAGATCAAAGTAACTCCTAAGAAAACCATCATTCGCCACAACAAAATCATACTCATGCTACACATTTGTTGGATGTGTAAAGGTCTATCCCAGAATCCCAGTCCTCACCTCTTTTCAGGTATTTATATAACATCTTCCATGCTGCATGCATGAAAGATGAATGTGCTGTCATTCATGCTATTTCACAAATAGCATTATTTGTATTAGAATTCTATTAAAAAAACACTTTCAGGAAGTCACATCATACATATCAGCAGTCTTGCTTTTGATACACTGCCACCATAGCAGAAAATAAATAATGAACAGTAATTCATTACTGTTAAAAAATTATTTCGGCTGTCTTTATTAAGTAAATATTATATATTATTTTGCTGTTGGCTCCATGAGTCACCTAATTTGTTCCTTTAATATTAATTCGTTCTTTGAAATAATTCACAATAGATTTGATTCCTTGAGGAAATATCAGAACAACTCTTTCTTTTAGAATGTTCTTCACTAAACTCTATAGAAGAATGAACTCATCCCTGACAGCAATACCTTCCTATGTGATCCACAAATGCATCATGGATCTAATTATTGTATATTTTGAAACCTTTTTTCAGAGTTGCCAATGGTCTGTTTTAAACAAAAGCTTTCTCTCATACATACAGTTTATCACCTTTAGCAAGTGAATCCTTGTGTCTGAACTGTGATTTCACGATGTGCTGATTTTGATTGGGATAAAGTTAATTTTCTTCATAGGAGCTAGCATGGGGCTATGTTTTGTATTTGTGCTGAAGACTGTGCTGATAACACAGGGAAGTTTTCGTTATTGTTGGGCAGTGCATACACAGCATTAAGGCCTTTTTAACTCCTCACACCACCCCGCCAGTGAGGAGTCTGGGTGCGTGCAAGAAGTCAGGAGGAGACACAGCTGGTACAGCTGACCCCAACTGACCAAAGAGATATTCTATACCGTGTTATGTTGTCCTGGTTTGACAACAGACATCATTCTTGGCAATAAAAAAACGGGGGAAGAAGGAGGAAGGGATTTTGCATCCCCAAGTAACCATTGTTCATGATGGAGCCTTGCTTTCCTGGAGGTGGCTGAACACCTGCCTGCCCATGGGAAGTCGTTAACTCCTTGTTTTGCTTTAATTGTGTGCATGGCTTTTGCTTTACCTATTAAAGTCTTTATTTCAACCCACAGGTTTTCGCTTTTCCTCTTCTGAGTCTCTCCCCCATCCCACCAGTGGGGGGAGTAAGAGAGCAGCTCTGTGGGATTTAGGTGCTGGCTGGGATTAAACCATGACAAATGATCATCTATCTCTCAACAGGTTATGTCCGCATAAGTAATGCCTTGTCTTTAATCATCAGTGTTAAAGGGAAAGATTCTCTAGCTTTAAGTTAAATCTTCTGACATGTCTGCAGAAGCATACCTATGGTAAGACAAACCTTTATTAAAATACATCACCTTTTGTAATAGTGAAGACACACAATAAACATTACAGTAGTGAATGCTTTTTTAAGATAAATAGTGTTTACTTGTCAGATGTGGGCTACCAGACGTGATATAATGGTGTCTTACACCTCTGTGTAGCAGAGGGCTTAAAATATCTTGGATGAGGAGGTGTGGTTGAGGGTCCTAATTGATTTGATAGGTGGTCTTGATAAAGTGCAACAGCCATGTGTGTAGAAGCTTTCTTTCAAGTATTCTTTT
>JAOXJK010000019.1:28353890-28364801 GCA_025774025.1 Xenus cinereus | reverse complement strand
AAGATGCCTGTTGTATTCAATTTATTGCCTGGGACACCACTAGTAAGTGTTTTGCTTCTGCACTGCATTTGTTGATGATGGTGTTTTTAGTCCTGAGCTTTAGTTGGATGACTTTCCTAGGAGTTTCTGTGGAGAAAAAGAAACTGATACATAGTGCAAGCTGGGAAACCTCAGTGCGATGACAAACTGTAGGATCTTTGGAATGGAGCAACCCAGCATACTTCAGTCAGGAATCAACTGTAAAACAGTGCCCTGAGCTTCGTTTCCTCACTGCTCCACTCACTGTCTGGCACTGATGGTTACCTACTCAGCAGTCATGGGTCAGCTGTCAATGGTCTTGTCCTATGGCTGCTGTTATAAAAATCAGCCGTTCTTACTTCCTATTCTCTATGCTGCCCCATTTGCTGTAGCAAACGCTGCCTCCTTTGCGCTTTCTTCCTCTTTCCACTGCAGAGTGATTCCCCATTCATATATTTAAGATGGCAAGTGTCTTACTGCTGCCAGAGAGTGCTGTCCTGCTCCAAGCGTTCTTGTTGCCCTCATCGTGCAGTTGCACGAGATTGCCCTTGGTCAGCTGAGTCAGCCTGCTATGCTGGCAGGAAATTTGAAGCTCTTTTGCTGAGTTAGTTTTCTAGTGGTTTAGTGAGCTGACTAGTCTGATCAAGGGGTCAGAGGAGAATCAGTGCTGAGAAGGGGAGGGAGTGCAGCTGCGCTCCTGAAAGAGAGGAGGGAGCAAGTCTCCACCTCTACTTACTGAGAGATTAGTTCAGCTCCACCATCTTGGGAAACCTCAGTGAGTCAGGCTTTGATTTTACTCAGGGTTCCTCCTTGGTTTGCAACTTACCTACCTGCTGGCTTCTGGCAAGATAGGAGTAACAGTTAGTCTCCAAATCCAACTTTTTCTCTTCTATTACTACTATTACTAATTTATCTTCCTTTTTCACCCTCCCTCCTTCCCAGGGTTACTTGTCACTTTGAAATCAAGTCCTCTAGTTCATTTGAAGCGTCTCCCTTGATGTTTCACAAGGAAATGTAAAGCTCTTTTTACAGCTAATGACTTAACATCTACGATAATAGCCCCCTCCCCTTCCTTGTATTTATTTTCGTATAGATTCATGCCATTAGCAGTTTTCTAGAGGTGCTGAGACTTTGCAGCCAGAACAGTCCCTCCCAGGGCTATTAGCTACTTGGAAGCATCTCTGGATCTTCATTTGGGAAATTGCAGTTTACTGGTGATGTTAATGGCCAATGCCTGCTACCGCACAAGGTGGGGAGGAGTGCTGCAGTGCAAGGAGCCTTGTGCTTCCCCCACCAAGGGGTTGGGCTGTCATGGGTGGAGCTGATGCAGCAGCCTGATGCTCCTGAACGTCCTCCTCCTGTGCCTCAGCGCACCAGCCCCAGCACTCACTAGGGAGGAGAGGGTGGTGATCTGCGGGTGCTCTCAGGTGGACAGAGCTGTTGGAGGGGTAAAGAGCGGGCGAGGGAAAACTCAGCCTTCACAGAGAACTGTTGGGGTAACTCAGTGGCATCATGAGACTTTGCCCCGAGACAGACTCTTACTAATGTTAAAACAACCTGGAAACAAACATGTTAAACGTAAACTGAAAGAGGGGAGATTTAGATTAGATACCAGGAATAAATTCTTTCCTATGAGTGTGGTGAGACACTGGAACAAGTTGTCCAGAGAAGTTGTGGATGCCCCATGCCTGGAAGTGTTCAAGGCCAGGCTGGATAGGGCTTTGAGCAACCTGCTCTAGTGGAAGGTGTCCCTGCCCATGGCAGGGTGGTTGGAACTCAATGATCTTTATGGTCCCTATGATTCTACTTACAAAAAAACCTGCAGAAACAAGCAGAAATGATTGTGTCTTATAGCTGTGTAGCCCCTAGCCCTGCTCCCTCAGGAGGCCAGTAATGCCATCTGGGGAGGGTAGGCCAGCTGCACGGACATGCTGGGGTGGTAACGGTGCACGGTTGTGTTCTCTCCTGCTCTGACCTGACGAAATGGCAGCATGAGAAAATGGCATATCTCTCCTTACTGCACCATTATTGCCCTCTCTGTGTACTTGATTAGGGGTGAAACAGGTTGGCATACAGTCTCTCTTCTCTACTCGTAGTATGGTTATAACATTTTCTTTGTCACAACAGAGCCTGAACAAAACTGGGGTCTCTGGAAAGCCAGATAGCAGCCTTGGAGGACAAAGGTGGTTGTAACTAAAACCGTGGTGAAAGACCAGCAAAAGCTTGGGAGGCTTAGCTGTAGGGTGTGCTACCTCGGTAGCACACGGCGGGTCCTGCCCTTCAGCTGTACTGGGATGCAGTTTCGCAGGAGGCACCAGCTGATGGGTGGGCTTTCTGCTGTTGAAGGGAGAGGTCCCAGCTGGGTGATCACCCCTGCCCCCCAGCACCGGAGCAGCCCTCGTGGGATGCACAGGTCCCTCTCCCTGGCTGTGTGCTGGGGCTGGGGAGGAGGAGGCAGGATGGTGCCCTTGGCTCCAGGTGCGGCAGCCGGTTGTGGAACTGCCTGAGCTGTGGCTGCTGCCCGCTTGCTCCCAGCAGCACCCTCCTGGGCAAAACCTGGGGGCAAGAAACACCTCTCTGACATATTTGATTTCTGTTTAAAGTTGCAAGCTTTTTTTTTTTTTTTCCCCGCTTCTATAAAACTTGAATGCACGGAGAAGGTGTTTTAGTATTCAGGACACCGTGGATAGCAATGACAATAAATAGACTGAAATGGGTAGAGTAAGGTGAGTGTTTCCATTCAGCTGGCAGCTGCTGAAATGACAGCAAATGTAGTTTCAATTAATCAGCAGTGTGCAAACACAATGTGTTTTAGTCCATATTGAAGAGTAATAAATACTGAAATAAGCAATAAGTAGCAAAAGATTGGGGCAGAGCTTGGCTGGAACAGTACTATGGTAGGGGTTATGTTTTTCTCTCACCATATTTGTAACAAAAATATTATTCTATAGCAGCTCTGCATTTTGAAATGCCAAAGTTAATTAAATGGGTGAAGAATGTGTACTTTTCAGCTGCTTTTCAGACCACTGTTTGCACACTTACTTACCGTAGCCTAGCTTTAATAAAAGCTTTCCAAGTTTAACATGCAAGGAGAATCCTGTCACTGGAAGCTGATGCTCCTGCAAATGCCTTCTGTCTAGGCACAGGACCTGTTGTATATATACAGGATAGGAAATTGTTTTTTAAACACAATGAGCAGGCTAATAATATCTGCAGAGGTCAATAATGTTTGAATAGAGTGTTATATTTGATATTGGAGAAGAAACATTTTGTTCTATTAGATTACTGGCCCTTTTCTCCCCAGAATCACTCATCAGATAAATTGAGTTTTTGGTTGCTCCTATATGTAATTTGATTTATTATTTTTGTCTTTAAAGAAAATTTATTGCATATTAAAAAAGTAGAGAGAAATGGATAGTTTTCAGTATCCTTAAAACTCCTGAGAAGAATAAAATCAATAGCAAGCATTTAGGAGTAGGGATTTTTTCACTTCAAGTAATGTAGCCATGGGTGCCTCTAACAGAAGTTCTCCAGATATTATACCAATACACTTCCAGTATCACTTGGGAAATTCTTCTGTTACATAAAAAAGGCTTAAGGTGAGTATGAACAGCTGTGACACAAGCCCTAATGTCATATTGGATTAGGTTAATTTTAATAGATAAAATTTGCCACAGCATCCTCCTTTCCAAAGATTATCTTTGTAATATCCAGAATGTCAGATTCTGTCTTGAACTTGGCTTTTGCTATTGCTTGTCTCTTTGCAGATATGCAATTACTGTGCTGTAAATGATAATACAGATTTGAGGGGTTTTAAACTGTGATTGAAAATTTGGCACATAATGCAAATCAAGTTCATGGTAAATCTGTTGTGGCTGGCTAGGGTTATAATCATCCATAATTAGGCAGACACTATTTCTCTTGGTTTCTTGGAAATTATACCTTATGTTAAGCTTGAATTTGAACCATGGCAGGCTTGTCTCTCTGCATGAAATGGAATACACTTTGTTTTGCAAAAGTACATGCTGCGTTTTCATAACCAGAACCACTATCATTTGTCTTATTTCTTTTTACTTTTCTTACTCAGCGATTCAACAGGACAGGAACTTTGTGAAACACTGAAGCTTTTGCTTCAATGTTAGGACAATGAAGACACAGTGAAGGAAACTATCCAGGAAAATTTTTTTTTGAGAAGTATTTTTTTGTTTTGAAAATGTAAAACCTCATTCTTTTCCAATATCTTTATAATAGAAAATCAAATAATCCTTTTTACATTCCAAAGCCTGCCTGCTTCATTGAGTTGGTTTTTATTAAATTAGTTTGCAATGGCTAGTTGTAGTATTGGTCACTGATGAGATCACAGTTGGAAGCTGCTGTGAAAAAATGTACATGCACTTTAACATATTTAAAAGGTCAAACCCTGAAGTGCTTAATTGGCTTCAGTTAAAGTTAACAGTTTTGCAGTACCATAGCACCATAGAAAGCTCAAGTTGCTCCAGTTGTTAAGATTGTGGGAGCATGGAGGGTTGCTTTGGAGCCCACCCTGTTCCTGGGTATGAAGGCTTGGTACTACAAGTGAATTCTGCCAGGCTTCCTGCTGCTGTTTCTCCATGAGCAAAGTTGTGGCAACTGTGCAGCCCTGGCAGGCTCATGAATGAATTAATGCCACTCAGATGCTCTATTTAAGTCCATTTCTTTCAGACGACATGAAAACTTTAAAGCTTTGTGCTTAAAGGTAAATACATAAAACTGTGATATACCTGTACAACTAGCTGGCAGGAAATGGTAAGATACTTCTAAGTAACCTGTTTTGTATGAGTTTGTCAAAAAAAATCGTTCTTCTGGGAGCAGTAGTCTACTAACACATGGTAGATCATGAACTTTGGCTCATCTCCCCTTCTGTCTGCCTTAAGCCTGATAAAGCACCAGTCAACATGGCTGGCAGCAGGTCTGAAAAGGCCAAATGTTTAAAATTAGGGTGCTTTATGAGATGAAATTTTTGGAAGAATCATACTTAACCATGATATACAGGTCCCTGAAGTAACTCAATCTGCACAGAGGTATTGATCAGCTGGTATACTTGCTGTTTCATGTCTTGGCCCTTGAGGGTACTCACCTAGCAGACAGACTGCCAGCTATTGACTTGAACAGGTTTTTTGTTCCACATAGTTATACAATTGTACAGATATGCCAGAGTTTTCATATGCAAGTGTCAGTGATATTAGTCAATCCAATAACTGCTTGGAGAGTTATATTTGCATATGAAAAGTAATGGTAAGATTTGAAAGAGAGAGAAACCTTTGTGCTAGTTTCTGTACAGGATGCATTGACCTGCTCACTGGGATGTTGAGGTAATTTGTGCACATGTTATGGGTCATTGCTCAGTGTGTATAGTTGCAGAATAATGCTGCTGAGTAATGATGGATGTGACCTTTGTTTTTTGGAGACTAAACCATATGGCACTTATCCCATAGCATGCACTGAAGCTAACAGTCCAGCCACTTCTGGGGAAGTTCTTTTTCCCAAAGTTTTCCACTTTTATTTTGGCGTCACTCTCTTGTAAAAGAAACTGTGATTTTTATTTTATTTTTTTATTAATAAAAAATTGACAAATTTTAAGTTAGTTTGTACTCTGATGCCCTCATATTTGTATATTGTGTAGGTTCAGCTTCACCAAGAGAGCACATGGCATCTTCATTTCTCCTTCATTCTCCCCTTCGGAGCTTGAATTATCTGTGGTGCAACTCAAAAGCCTGTTTGACTTCATACTCCACCCATAAGACTAGCTGCTTGTCAGATCAAACAGTTGGCTTTATTCTGCACTCTGAGTTGCTCCTAGTGAATAATAAGTGTAACCTAAGGTGGCCTCGCCAAGGTATCAGTAGCAGCTGAGTCATTATAGTACCATATGGAGCACGCCAAGGAGTAGGGAAGCAGGCTACCAGAGGAGGCTGGAAGGGATTCTTGCACACCACTGAGCAAAACTTAAACATCTGAAAGGATAGCAAAGGAAAGCTTGAGGCCGAGTTGTACAGGGAGGAACACAGCTGTGGGTATTAGAGGTGGCAGAGGGACTTGAGGTTTACACCTTGCTTAAGGGATTCATATAAAGTTGTTGTTGGGAAGAACCTGTGACAGTAACCGTGGGATGGAAGGTCACTGTTTCATCCTTTGCTTAGTGTTAAAGGGCTTAACTGTTGCTCTTAACATTTGGGTAGGTCCTTCTGCACTGTTTGGACTCTGCTCTGTAAGTCAGAGTGTAGTTCCTATTCATCTGAGAGCAGACAAGGCATTTGCTTCCCTGTATGTTAATGATGGAATAAATCACAGCATGGGTGCCAGGGCACATATGTTGTGTACCCACGCCACTCGTACTGACTGTGGGCTGTGGAGAGGTTGCATGCTACAGTACTGGTAGTGGTGCATTCTGCCTGGCACATATCCCATTGTTCTATAACCCTTGTGTAGCATTCAGAAAGCTTTGTTGTGCTGTCATGTGTCTCTTTGCTGTGGACAGGAGAAGGAAATTACCTGGGCTTTTTAACAACTTCCTTGCAGGAGTGTACTTTTCACATGCTGAGATCCTCCTTTCCCAACTGCCATGTCCTGGAGAGCTGTTGATCTTTGGAAGAAGTGTTTATTCAGGCTTTCGCAGAAACTGTTGTGGGGAGATATGAATGACTCTTCATAGATCAGAAAAGCTGAGGCAGCAACTCTACTTGGTGATTTTTATAACACTACTTTGTGCAGACCACTGCTGCTGGTGAGGACCCCACAGGTGTGTGCTGGTGGGATCTCACTGTGATGGAAACAAGAAACGTACTTCTAGAGCAGGAGGCTTTTGCTATAGTTTTGTGGACAGTAGAAATTCAGGTCCCTACAACTTGCTTAGCTGCTGCTTTCAGGCTGGTTGTCCTAAAATTGGTCCAGTAGCTGTTGAGATTTGCAAAATAACCAGTGTGATGTTATACCTCCAGTTCTGGATTGGAAAAACAAGCCAGGCAGTGGAGGAGTCAGTGCTCACTGAACATGTGGATGTGACCTTGCACCTAGCTTTTGCCTACCAGCTGCTGCAGGCAAGCATTTAATGGGATAAAGCAGCTACTGAGGGATATAAGTCTGGGTTCCCTTAAAAATCACATTTGGTGAAAGTATGGCAGCAATTCACTGAGTGGAGAAGGAGCACTGCCACAGTTTGTACCTCCTCTCTCTAGGTATAGAGTAATGCTGGAAAGTGCTTTGACTGTTGATGTTGCTCACTACAGACCACATGAATGTTGTGTTAGTAGATATAGCTATTGCAAAACCCACAGTGTTCCCCACCACGAGACGAGTGGCAGCCCTCTGTGAGGGAACCGGTTGCTGACAGAATTTTGGAAGATACTTTTTAAAGCAGCACGTGGTCAGATTCATAACCAAGCTGGTTAAGTAGAGTGGTTGTCTGTTTCAGTGTGTGTGCTGTAGGGTGCTTCTGATTGCTGTCAGTCTCTGTTTCACGTGCTTTAAGAAATACAGCTTTCTGCTCACGTGCATTTAAATTCAGGGATTTATGAAGAGATGGGGCATAGCAGTGTCCCAGAGTTGCATGCTTGCACCTTGCAGGAGCTTGGATATTTGTGAGATCACCTCTTCTCAATGTTCTGGAGCCACCATCATTTGAAGCTGACAGTGCAACAGCCTCCCATAACTGTTTTTGCTATATTTGTTGGTAGACATAGAGACCAGCATGTGCAGGCCTCTGCATGGGGCCAAGTAAAACCCTCACATTCTCTCCGTCTGACTCAAGGTATGGGAGGGCTGTGAAAATGGCTCTCAGTGCTTCACTCTTCACTTGTTTTCTAGCTGCCCAAGTGCTTATGCACTTTCTGTAGGGGGTAGAAAGAGAGATTTCAGGGTAATCTCTTCAATCCCAGATATAACACTGAGAGGGGAAAGGTTCTCTTAGCAAAGCCATTCTTTGGAAAATTAAGCGATATATTTTGTTTTTCAGCTGAGTTCAGGGACTGGCTTGCATTCTTGAATTAGTACAACCTAAACTAATCCAGTCGCATGTATGAAGGAATGTTTTCTTTAAAACCCAAACAAAAAAATATTCCTTGCCAAGGTTTTATTTTGGAGTTCCAATCACATGAGGTTGTCAGAGAACCTCTTAAATACCAGCACATATGTAGATGAGAAAACAATCCATGGAGTTACCTGTTTCTGTTTGTAAAAAGAGAAATGGTAGCCCAAAATATCCTTGCTATAATTGTTCACAGTCTATGCATTCAGAATTAACTCCATTAACTGCAAAATAAAGACATGTAATAGTGGTTGTCTGTTTCTGCAGTGGCAGCAGTACATGGCCTCTGAACATTTAATGTATTCTGCTGTTTCTGCCACACGCTAGCATCATTCTTGACAACTAAGGTCTGAAACTGGTTTCGGAAGTAGAGACTGAGATCTGTGAATGGGTTTTGAGCTGACAAATTTGAGTCTAGGAGAAGGGCTGTGAATGAATCCTCTTAAGTGACTGAATTCAGCTGCTCTTGAGCTTGAAGTAATAGGAAGGATTTCACATGGCTTCTAGTGACTATAAGTGCTATGCAGGTTCTGGCTTGGAAGCAGATATCTCTAGTAGCTGCAAGTGTAACAGCTCTACCAGCTTGAAGAGAAGAGAATCTCACAGGTTTTTGTTTTTATTCAAGTTGAATTGAGAAGTATTGACAAGTGAGTTGTTACAGTGTTGAGTACAGATTTATTCTGGCCGGATGATGGTTAACTGCATGCGTAACCTTCTAGCTACCCAGAGGACAAACAGCTAGCCTGCCCTGAGATGAGAACTCATAGACTGGCAATTGTAAAGGTGTGCCATAAATGTCTGTAGTGCAGGAATACTCTACTCTCTTCTGGGGCAGTGGAGATGAGAGTCCGGATTCTAATCCTGGCTCTTTTTGCTCCCATGTGGGTTATTAAAGCTTTTGGATTATTGGTGGTGCATTTGCCTCGCCAGGGAAGTGGTAAAGCTAGTCTGACAACTCAAGCTCTTCTGCCATCTATAGCTTGTTAACTATTTCTAAAACTTGGTTACCACCAAAGCAGATGGGAGTGTTATAAAATTTGGTGCAGTAAGTAAGCATAAGAGAAACTCTTGTAACGAATGAAATTGCCTTAAAACCAATGCTTTTAATTGCCGGTATCATTCCGCTCCCTGTTGCAGGGTCAAAGGCAGAATTTGCACATGAAGGCAGTAAAAGTTGCAGTGGTTCCTGTAGCCAAGCATCGCTCACTGCACAGGAATTGCCTGGGCATAGTTATATGTTTATTTCCCAGTCTCCCAGTGCTCTCAGAAGCAGTGGAAACAAGGAGAGAAAGGGGAATAGTTCACTGGATGCACTGGGGTGCAAAAAGTTCCCTGCACTGGAGGCTTAAAAGTGGGAGGAATTTGTAGGGGACCATTGAATGCAGGGTATGGACCCTGGCTGCTGCTCCTGGGCTATGAGGCTGGGTGGGTGCATGGAGAATGCTGCTGCATGCCAGCCGTGCTTCCCCACAGGGCACCCTGTCACTGGTCTTATCATAGAATCACAGAATCATTCAGGTTGGAAAAGACCCTTGGGATCATAGAGTCCAACCGTCTACCCTACTCTACAAAGGTCTCCCCTACACCATATCCCCCAACACCACATCTAAGCGACTCTTGAACTCATCCAAGGATGGTGATTCAACAACATCCCTGGGCAGCTTATTCCAATGCCTGACTACTCTTTCTGTAAAGAATTTCTTCCTAAGGTCCAGTCTAAACATACCCTGTTGCAGCTTGAATCCATTCCCTCTTGTTCTATCGCTAATTGCTTGTGAGAAGAGACCAGCGCCAACCTCTCTACAGTGCCCTTTCAAGTAGTTGTAGAGAGTGATGAGGTCGCCCCTCAGTCTCCTCTTCCTCAAACTAAACAGTCCCAGCTTCCTCAATCGTTCTTCATACGATTATATATATATAAATATATAGCCAGGAGGGATTGTGACAGTCTTACGGTGACCCATCTCTTCCCTCAGCAGCAGCATGTTACTCTATCACGTCTAATCAGTGCTGAGCAAATTATTCGCAAAGAATAATTTATCAGGCAAATGTAGATGTTTTATCTGCTTAGGGAATATCTTAAACCAGACCATGATTTTTCTCCTATTTGTTAATTATTCAGCAGTCATCAATACTTTTTTTTTTTCACATTGTTAACTGTGGATAAATCACTGAATTTTTCTAATGGACACATGCTGTTAGACAAATTTGCATGGATCATTTCTACAGGACTTGATATAATCTTTCAGCTCATTTTGGCAAACAAGAGAGCCTGAATTTAAGGTTTCCTGAAAAAATTACAAAAAATTCTTTCCTCGCAGGGGTCGTAGCAAAACTTTTCAGCGCGTCCTTTTTAAAACTCGTTCCTTCGAACACAGAGAGAACTCCCGGCGCTGAATTCCAACCGGCTGCGGCGGGAAGCGGCTATCCGGCAGAAACGCGAGCTCAGGCCGAGGGCGGTGACAGCCAGCACGCCACCGTGGCTGGCGGCGGGGAAGAAGACCCCCTGTGTCCCCGTGTCGGTGCTCCCGGCGGGGGTATGCCCTCGGCTGTGTCCCGTATGCCCCTCTCTTTTTGCGCCGTTCGCTCGCTTTTGGCCACCGGGACGCACGCCCGCCACCCCCCTGGCCACGCCCCTCATCCCCCTGACCACGCCCCTTCTTCCAGCGAGGCCACGCCTCCCTGCTGGGATGGGGCGTGGCCGGTGGTGGCCCCGCCCCCCCTCCCGCCGCGCTGAGGCGGCCCCGCGCCTTCCGCCGGCAGCAGGTGGGGCCGATGCTGCTTCGTGAGGGGGCGGGCGGCGGCGCGGGCAGGCGCTGCCCTCGCTCCTCCTC
>JAOXJK010000019.1:28083504-28093718 GCA_025774025.1 Xenus cinereus | reverse complement strand
GATTTTAGCTAATGAGTCATGTCATTTTTTTCACCTTAGTTTCTATTTGTTTTGCTTTAAAAGGAAGAAGTTTTTGTTATGCAGGCATGGATACAGACAGTGTGCCTGGGTTTGAGAGCTCAAAAGAGCAGCCTACAAATTCTGGAATATAAGGGTAGAAGTCTCAACTGGGACGTCACCGTGTCTTCAGTGAGTGCATGCTAACTTCCACCAACTAATGATCTGGCCCCAGATGCTCGTAGGCCGGTGTTGGTAAATAGATGATAGCGTGGGTGTTGGTACAGAAGTCTACATGCATATACACATGCCTTAACTCTGCAAGTTGGAGGAGAAATTAAAATGTTTATGTCAGATATCAGCAGAACAACCCAACTTGAAACCGAGAAATGTGTTCCTCTTTCACAGCACCATCCTCCTGCCAAACTGTATGTGTGGCACCACAGCAATTAGCCAAGTAAGATCTTTCTATTGTCATTCATTTAGAAGCCCTGGTATGTTTGCTCACCTAAATGAAGCATTTACCCCCTGCTTGTTTTCAGCATTTTGGGTGACAGCTGCACTAATAGTTGGCATAATCATAGTGCCAGCCAAATTGCAGCAATGTTACAGGTGTCAGGATGCTTACTTATTTTCAAACACTGCACATTTCAGATTGCGCGTTTCTCATTTGAATAATTACATGTTTTATATTCTTTTACATGCCGTTAAATAGTCTAGAGCCTTAAAATCCATAACTCTTGACAGCTGCAGTGGCACGATTTTTAACTGGCTTCAGTTGGAGTGACTCAATCATCTGACAATTAGCAGTGATTTTACAAAGCATATTTTGGAATCTACAAGGCTCATTTAGAGTAAAAAATCATTTTCTGCAAAATAAAGATAGCAGTCTTCACTTTAGCTTTTGCAGTGGTATTTTTTGCCAGCTACTTGCCACTTTATGTTTCTGTTGATTATGTAAGAATAGGGTATCATTTTATTAATGGCTTGCATCTCTTGGGATTTGTTTGGGGGTTTTTTTGTTGGGTTTTTTTTTGTTTGTTTTGGTTTTTTTAATGATGGCTCTTCTTTAAGTTACTTGGAATTTATGCTAGTATGAATAAGAAGAGAAATAGGTCCCTGGCCCTAGATCCTTGGAATGAGAGGTAGAAACCAAATCCTAGCTGAGCACACTGGTGTATCACATGCAAAATCAACATGGAGAGTGTTTTGTTAATATTGTAGTCAGGCCCTCAAGTGTTGGAGAAGTGCAAGAACTACAGTTGTCTGAACATTTATCAGAATTTCCAGCTGTTGAATGCTTAACTGCATGATGCTAACAGTGTTGTTGCAATGCAGTTTTCTTGCTTCATGATTTAATGTATAATTATATTCTCATGCCTTCTTTGCTTCCAAAGTCTCTCTACAGCTTTTATTGCACAGGAGGGAGTGTGCTTAGCTAGCAAGCAATTGGATCAGATTTTTTCTCTTCACTTTCCCTTTCACCACTCACGACTCCTCTTCACATCTTCTGGCCTGCACCAAAAATCCAATACTCTTCCTTGGACCATCCCTTCTTTTCATTATTAGGGTACTGTTGTGGTTTAGCCTCAGACAGCAACAAAGAACTATGCAGCTGCTCTGGGCCCCAAAACAGCCTTCTGGGGGAAGAATCAGAAGAAAAAGGCGAAACTCGTGGGTTGAGACAAACACAGTTTAATAGAAGAGCAAAGGGGAACAAGAAAACAACCACAATAACACTGATAGAGGAATGTACAAATGTGATTACGATCGACTGCACCCAGGACGCACCAGCCTGCTCCAAGCGGTGACTTCCTGCTGCGTCCCCTGGCCTGCTCCGCTATAGCCTGGGCATGGCTCCCATGGTGTGGAATAGCTGTGTTCCTGCAAGAGCCTGGGGAAAATTAATCCTATCCCCTCTGGAACTAGGATAGATACCCGTCCTGCCTGCCCTGCAGCATCCGTGCTACAGCACTGCAGTTACAACTAGTGAATGAACATGAGGCTGAAGAAGCTGCAGCAAGTGGTGCCAACATTTGAATAAATTACTCTTTTCTGATTTCAAATTCACCTACTGTTTTGAAGTCACAGAATCGTAGTGTCATAGAATGGTTTGGATTGGAAGGAACCTTAAAGATTATCTAGTTCCAACCCCCTTGCCATGAGCAGGGACACTAGCAACCTTCCACCAGACCAGACTGCTAAAAGCAAGTGCACATTGCTGGGCCATATTCAGTTTTTTATCCACTAGTACCCCCAACTCCTTTTCCACAGGGCTGCTCTCAATCCACTCGTCACTCATCCTGTATCCATGTTTACAATTGTCCCAACCCAGGTGCAGGACCTAGCACTTGTTGAACTTGATGATGTTTGCATGGGCCCACTTCTCAATCCTGTCAAGGCTCTTCTAGATGGCATCCCTTCCCTCTAGAGTATCAACCACACCGCACAGCTTGGTGTCTTCTGCAAACTTGCTGAGCATATACTCAATCACATTGTCCATGTCCCTGACAAAACTTAAGTAACAATGGTTTCAGTACAGACCCCTGGGGAACACAGCTCATCACTGGTCTCCACCCGGACAAGGAGCCAAGTCTTTGAGTATGGCCATCCAGTCAATTCCTTGTCCACTGAGTGGACTACTGAATGGTCCACCAGTCAGATCCATGTGTCTCCATTTTAGAGAGAAGGATATTGTGCAGGACAGTATCAAATGCTTTGCACCAGTCCAGGTAGATGACATCAGTCACTCTTTCTTTAACCAACAATGCTGTAACCCCATCGTAAGAGGCCACCAAATTTTTCAGGCATGATTTGCCCTTAGTGAAGCCACATTGCTGTCTTGTTCGTTATTCATGTATTTAAAGTCAGTCAACATCCTTCAATGCTTTGATGTCTAAAAACCAATCTTTGAAGGCTCTGATCAGTACATGCCCAGTGTCTTACTGTGCTGCAGTCTTCCAGAAGCTGTGAAAATCCAAATCCAAGCCCTTCTTTGGACTGTTAAAGTTTCCACAAGGTTTTCAGCACACATGGAAGTATTTGGACCAAATTGCAACCTTGAGAATTGTAAATCCATATGGATAATTTTTCCCTGCTCTAAATTTTCTTTACACTTTCCATTGTTGCTTCTTGTCAGAAGTGGTCATAGAGTAGCTACGCATTTCCCTCATTCCAGTAGGGCAGCGATGCTATTATCAGGAGGTAGAGACCACTTTGTCTCCAGCATGACCACGTCACTGGGGATTACAACCGGAGCAATAGCACAGAGGAGCGCACCTGCACATCATCTTCCAGGTACAGAAGAGATTTCTGCCCTGCCGTGACGTGGGCTGTCATGGGGAGCTGAGGCAGAGGCAGACTGAAGGGGTACAGAGACTCTGTTCTCACCATCTGGTGGCTTTAACACCCTTTATAATTGCAGTCACAGTAGAAAATGCAGCTGCTTGTCTGACTGATGGTCAAGGGCACAAGAGAGCTCGGTTTCCTCACGTTGGAAGAGTGATTTACACATCTCTGCCTTCTTGCTTATGCAGAACAAAGCCCTTGGTCTGCATGCAGGAACAGTTCTAGAAATTCTGCAAAGGCTGATTTCACCGAGTGGCAGTGGTTTTCCCAATTACTTACAGCTTCATCTAAACTGCCTGAGCATTTGTTTGTCCTTCAGAAACCTCTTTTTTCCATGCGCCACAATCTCCACCACCTTGTACTGTTCCAGAAGCTGGTAGTCTGGAGGACCTTAGCAAGAATGACTAGAGGACTGGAAAACATTGTTGGGAGGTCAAGCTGAAGAGCTTGGTTTGTTTAACTTAAAAAAAAAAAAAAAAAAAAAGAGTAGATATGGACGAAGACTTTGGAGGCATGGTGTTGAAGAGGGTGGTAACCACTTACACACCAAAAGTATGAGGAAAAGAACAAGTATAAATGAGTGTAGTATGCCAAAAAGACATTAGACTACTGTGCTGAAAATGGGTTTGGAAAACTTTCCCCCTTCACAGGCCAATGCCCTGAAATCTTCAGGCAGAAAGCAAGTTTAGAACAGCAAGTTAGACAGCTGTCCCCAGTGGGTCCTCATCTTGTACCAGATCCTGCCTCCAAGAAGGCAGCCCGGGTGGGTCTCCTGGAGCTTCTTCCAGTCCTATTCTCCCTGCTATTGTATGCTGCAGGGAACAGGTACAGGAGCAAACTAGCAATGTTGTTGGATCACTCAGGTAGGGAGCAGCCTGTGTGTCAGGTAGGTGTCAGATCAGTTCATCTCTTTAAGTGCTCTCTGCCATCAACTGTAAATTTTAAAGCATTTGTGTTGGAGGGGGTTTTAACTCTGCACTTCATTCTTTTGTTGGTAAGTCTCTCAGGCTCAGCTGTTACAGCCATTTGCAAAAGCAACAGAAGCTTTTACTTTTCTGCAGACTTTTTCAGAGTTAAATGAATTCATATGATTTCACTGGCTTCCATACTGTGCAACCTTTGCATCTTGATGGAGTCAGACTCCCTGTTTTGCATTTCATTTCAGTGCATTCTGTGAAACTAACTAGAACTTACTAGGAAATTGAGTTTCTCTAAATGATTTTTCTAATTTATCTCCCTTGATCAGGTTTTCCATTTCTTCTCTGATTTCACATCTCTCCGTGTTCTTGGTCTCAGTTTTTCCTGCTGAGAAGTGCTGACTGCTGTGCAGCGTATGTTTTTCCTGTAGAAACAGAGCTAGAATGGTAAGCATTTCTCTTCAGTCTCCTCTTTGCATTAAGGAAAAAAAAAAAAATAGAAAGAAAGCTCTATCTTTGTATTAATCAGGAGAAAACGTGTCCCCAGCAGCCTCTCTTCAATCTGAGCCTGACACAGAGGTTGATATAACAACTTGCAGTACTGATTTAAGTGCCACATCTGTTACTGAGAAATAAAAAGCTAATAAGTGAGCATCATTTCATAAAATATTAACCCTTTTGTAAAGACCTATTTACACATCAAAAACCCCAAATGTATTTTAGCTGATGTAAATCAGCATAGGCCCAGCTATGCAGTTTTACACCACCTATTCTGTTTTACACCCAACGCCATCGTTCATACTGGCAATCTTACCTCTGGTTATGTAGAACCGTAGTCTGTAGATCTGTGTATTGACACCTATAGAATGTGGCAAAGAAATCTTCAGGAGGTCAAATGCTCTGCAGCAAGATTTTCTTTTTAAGCACACCCTTTCTCCAGACCTACCCTTTAACATTGCTCGATTTTGATATTTGTCTCTTAAGATTGCTCAGGATGAAAAAATTGAACAAATTTATCTTTTAACAAAGCTGCCAGGACTCACGTTGTTAAGGTCCTCCAAGGACCTAATGCCCCTTCAGACTGTTTACAGAAAATTGGGAAGAAGTGAATTTCAAGCAGGGGTTTTGCACCTACAGTAGCCCGAAGTCCATCGCTTCTACAAGACCTGGGAGCAGGCCCTGTCTGCCCATAGTTGAGGTGGGTGGGTCAGAGCACTGTAAGCCTGTATGCAGATCTTACTTTGGGTTGAATGGCGTATTTCAGCATAAGCCTGTCTTGTCTGACCTAAACCTAATGAAAATTAGTTGGGTTTAAACTAAGAGAAGACTGATTTTCACTAGCTTTTTCACTAAATCAGCTACATCAGGTTTTAAAGCCCACTTTGAAAGAAGACCCTAAAACTCTGCATGGAGGCAAGCCTTTAAGCTTCAATTTGTTTGTGTGCTGTACAGACCAGAGAGTACAAAAGGCATTGTTGTCCTCCCCCCAGCTCTGATCCACACATCTCTTTCTTCACTTGTTATTTTCTGCTGGACCCATGAGGTCATCTCTGTTTGACTGTTCATTTGTGACTGCAATAATAATTTTTTAGAGGATGTCACATGTGGTGAAAATACCTGTCCTAATACTGTTAACAGCATGGTGAAAGACAGGCTGATCTTCACCTGGCCAGGGCTAGAAGCAGACTCTGGAAGTGGTGTTTTCCTTATCTGGGACTGATTTCGATCTCAAGCCTATTTGCCAGCATGACATGCCATCAGATTTCCAAAATACTCAGAGGAAGGATTTGCACTTACAGCTGCACATTGATGAGTGCCCCCTCTGATTCCCCTCCCCCAGCTCATTAACATGCATGTCTTCCCTTATTAGTGTTCGTCATTATGTGAACAGCTGGTAACTGTTCTGTTTTCCTTCTCGTCAAAAAGAGGGCTTCACAGCCATGAGGAAAATTAGTATTAGGTACAAGCAATTTTTAATACTGACTCCAGGTCCATTAATTTTTTCATTATCATTATCATCATCATCATGGCAAGGGTGGGCAGGTAGACTGTGGGTCTGATTCTCATCTCACTTGGAGGAGTATAAAAGGAGAGAAACTCTTCTAAAGGCAGCTGGGTTACACAGATGCAAACCAGGGTAAGTACGGATCAGGGTCTGAGTCTCATTACACGTTTTTCATGGCTGCCTTTAAAATATGAGCAGTTTCTCTTCCAAATCCATTTTAACTGTAATTAACTGTAATGAAGATTTTTTTTTCTGCTTGTATTTCTCAAATACATGCTCCACCAAAGATTTTAAATGACCCCTCTGGCTGCATATCTTATGATCAAGGTAAAAATTATTTCTCTCACGTATGTAAGGAGAAGATGAAAAACTAAGAGATAATTGGAAACTAGACATATTTGCTGGGGTCCTCACTTTGATTTTTCCCTCAGTAGATGACTGGTGAAGATGGAATATGCATTTTTAGTGGATCATGGCTGTATTCAGGACTGTGAGCAATAGACAGATCGCAAGAGTTTGTCAACTGTATGAAATATTCTGGAATTTAGATCTCCACCTTCCAGCTTGAAGCCAGTTTTGGAGGGCTAATTTACCCTGAATTTTTTAATTGCTTAGGAGAGTAATTGTCCTCCATGCCTTCCATCCAGGACATAAGATCTTTCCCATTTTCTCTTCTCAGGCCATAACCCTGAGAACACATTTATTTTCCATAGGAATCAACAGCAATATGCTCATCAACGTATTTTTTTCAGTGTGGGAAGCTCAGCTACGTAAGGTGTGGTTGAGGGGTGGTGTGTTTTCCATGCTCCCCATGGAAAAAAAAAAAAGAGGGGATGGAGGCAAGAGTCCTGGCACTGTGAGGACAAGGCCTGTTGAGGGTATAGCATGTCTTCAGGAATGTGATTAAATAGAGATGCCTTCATTCACATGTCCTCAGACAGGCCAGGAGCCCTTGGGGATGCGGTCTGACAGAGCTGCTTTTCCTCTTCCAGAGCCACCATTTTTTGCTATTGCTGGCCAAATCCAGTCACTTGGCACAACAGGTACTGAATACAGATATCTCAGCTTCAGGGATCCTTATCTATGGTCCTGGATTTCTCCAAGGAGCCCAGGGCCTGCTCTAGGATTGATTTGATGCTCCAGTGTGTGAAGCCTCCCCATAGTTACAGATACCTGTCTTCTTTGAAGCCACTGCCATGGAGGAGGTTGCCCACAGTCCCCGAGGTAGGGGAACATAAGAGATGAAGTTTTGTCTGGCACCACCAGTTCGACTCTGATGACAAGTGCCTTTACTATGGCAAAGTAACTCCAGGAGTAATGTCGGGTGAATCTAGAAATGTCGTAAATATAGGAGATTTCCATGCTATCTGGGATGATTTTTATTTTTTTTTTGGTATGGTAAAGATAATTCATAATTGTAGCACCATAGTCTTAGTAGCTTACAATTCTTGTACGTTGAACCCAACTGATAAGAGACCATAAGACACAAAAAAATTGCAGAAAAAAGCAAACATGAAGCATACTCTGTGCATATATAAAATTAAGTGTAGAATTTTCCTGAAAAATACTGAACTATAAAGCTGTGATGTGTTATCACTGCATGATTAGCCCAGTCTTCACTACACTCCTTTCCAGATTGAATACAAGTACAAAATAGTGAACAGCATTGTCTTCGAGTCAAACAATTCCAGTGTGTATCTGCAGTTAAGTTAAAATATACCTTGGCACCATGGCAATTGGAAATCAGTTGGATTGACTTCTGTATCTTCCCTCTGTATTGTTATACTGGCTTATTAATTTTCATTTGACTCTAATCTCCCATTCCAAATAAAATGAGTTTAAAACAAATCAATAGAATACTTCTAAATGAACAGAAGCCTTTAACCAGACGGATGACATGAAAATTAAGGAAATGCTGGGAACACAATGCCAGGAGATAAATAACGAAATTGGTTTTGAGTGTTGAATTACTTCCTTGTCTTCTAAATGGAAACACACATACAGTGATTAATTGTCCAAACAAAGTCAACGAGACACTATGTCTTCTTCTGCTTATTTTTTCCCTGTGGGATCACATTTTCATCTCTGGAGCTGTTTATTGTCCATCATGTACCACTAGAGGGTGCTCAGACAGCAGTATTACTGGGAATTTTTAAATCATCGTTTCTGGGATTTTTGGCTTCTGTGCAGGTAGTTGTGGCTTAAATTCTCATCTTCTTACTTTCTCTGGTTGGTTTGTATGTTTGATTGTTTGCTTTCCCTTTATTTAGAGTTTCTGCAAGCTGAGAGAGTTTTGCTGAATGAGTTAGTAGTTCATCATCTTGATGCTATTTTAATGGCATTCATCAGCACAGCACAAATAGTCTCACTGTGTTGCTGCTTACACCATGGCCAAACATGACTTACCACACCGCAAACGTGAAACCAGCATTAAACAACAGCTTCCAAGTGATTAAAATAGATGCAGTAGAACATGGGAATCCAGAACCATTTCAGGGTAAGCAAACCCTTGGCTCACTCCCTCCTCTATCCCTTCCCAAAACTAAGCATATTTGTCTTCTCTGGACTTACCAGCTCCCATTTCCCATGCAAGCAGATGTTCCATGTCCTAAATTACTCACTTTGTCACCTGTACTAAAAAGCCTAAGCAAATACACAGCACTTGCATAAGCCTCATGCATGGTAAGTATTGCAACTCTTGCAGTAAGTACATTTCACTGTGCTATGTAACATCACCATCCCGTGTTAAAAAACGGTGGGGTTTTTTTTAATGTTTTTTGGAAGCCTTTGTGGTGACTCTGAAAACCTTGCACGTAGACTGTTTATACACTCTCAAGAGACAAGCAGAGGAAATTTTCCATAATCAGTAGAGCTGAATAGCCAGCAACCAGCCTCACAGCTGTAATTGAGTAATCTGTGGAACACCACATACCTGCACAGCACGAACAAAACCCAAACAACATTATATTTTTCTGTTTCCACTCCAGTCTAAAAGATAGGTCAAGGCATTGTAAAGAACAATTACTTAATTGAAGGTAGGCTTGAGAGATTATAGCTGACCTTCTGCTGAAGCAGATGCATCTGTATAATGGTGGTGTTAGTAACTACTAGCTGATGGTAAACTACTCTTTGTGCAAAGGATGATGAGAAGGCAATCCATTTGCCTTCAGTATTTCCTATCAGTCTCATTTCAGAGCCATGTGAGTAAAAGAGCAGCAGTAGCTGTAGATGATTACCTTCTTGCAGTGGACAGGAGTGTCATATGAATGCTGTTAGATTAATTGCAGTTTGATCATCCTCCTACTCTTGGCCATGAGATAGGATGAGCATGTGATGATGGTCACAGATAGGAAGAGTCAGAACTGCTTTGGGATAGTTTTACTCCCTTGGTTATATTTGATCATTCCTCATTTCTGATTGATCTTTTCTGCATGTAGGATCATACTTCTAGTTGTGCTCAGGTGACCAAGCAATCCCGAGTGCCCTGTGAGTGAATGGTCACTGTCACTATTTACTCTTCCAGCAGTATGGAGGACTCAGATAGATGGAGAACATAATCAGCCTTTAAAAAAAAATATTTATAGAATAGAGAGAAAGCATATGCCAGAGATCTGATTTAAGGGGTCACCATTTAATTACAGGAAAATTAAATAAAGAAAGCAAACGGTGTCGTCCACAATCTTGGAGGTGAGAAAAGGATGGTGAGAGAAGGTAGTAGTTTGAAAACCAGTCACTGCCAGGGAAAAGGGTTTTTTTGGAATGGAAAGCCCAGGTGTGTCCCTGTAGGCCAGTGGGGGAAAAGGATGAAAACTGTAAGAGAGAAACTGCTTAAAGAGAGAAGAGAAAAAAGATACAAGAGAGAAGTAATGGGATGAATTTGGAAGTTAGAAGGGAAACTGAGGCAGGAGAATCTCTGCAAAAGCACATCTCTCTTTTTTAATGAAAAT
>JAOXJK010000019.1:27750001-27765623 GCA_025774025.1 Xenus cinereus | reverse complement strand
TCAGCTATGACCTCTTGATAGAAGAACTGCTTTAGAAATTATTGAGTTATTCTGACCATAACCTAAATGCACTGACTTTTTCCCATAAGAAACTAGGAAATGCCACCCATTTAATTTTTTTTTTAATATGGAGGTACAATCAATATTCTTCTCTCTCTTTCTGTGGAAGACCCTTTATTCATGATTCCAAGTCTAGCTAAATAATAGGTAGGCCAATGATTTATTTTTAATATGAAAATCTTCTTATCTATCGAATACTTTAGCCCCACAAATGTCAAGTCATTTATTCAATTGTTAAGGTGACTGCTCATTTTCCATATTTTCAATGGAATTATTTCCACTTCAGTGCTAAAATATACTAAGCTTGAAGTAAATCAATTCCCTCCTTGTGCTAAAAATTAGCATAGCACAAACTAATCAATGCTATCAAACACTAGTGCAAAAGCTGTGACAATAACCGTATCAGTGAGGAAGTAAATTGCTTATTATGCCAAACTGGGAAAAAAGCCTCATCAGTCACAAGCCATCTGATTCACAAAAATACAGGCTGTGGGTCTATTGTTCTTAGAAATGGGCAAGTATGTTCTTCACGTTACTCGAAATATGTCTCCTGTAATAACACAGGCCCCTGCAACTTTTCCCTGCAGTGGCACCTTCCCCGTGTACTAGTCCAAATGCTTAGAGGTATTTATTGAGCAAACATTATACATGCATACAGAGAGCCACAGTGCCCATTCTCCATTATGCACCAGCCCTCGTTTGGTGGAATCCTTGCTGTCGCTCAGACCAGACGGGGAGATGGCATTGCAGTTAGGGTTGAAGCAGGAGAGCAGGACCTAGTGCTCACCTTTGTCTCCAACTTCACACATGACTAACTACAGCTGCTCTGTACCTCTGCTCCTCCATCTGCAGACAGGGGTAAATACGTCCCTGCTGACTAGCGGTGTTGTGAGGACAACATGACTAATATCTGTAAAGCATTTGGGTGCTTGAATGTAGGGGTATAATAGCAAACCTGTATAATAGTTCATTAAGGCAGGGCTGCTTCCACGCCTGTGTAAGACTGTCAGCAAGGATGGCAATTAGTGCCAGTGACTGGACCAAGACCACCAACTCATTTCCTCTGGGCCCCCAAGCAGCCATCTGATGATAATAATTTTGGGTCTTTACCAGGCAGGGATGGACATGAACGGATGAGCTAGAAGGGAGAGGTTCTATGTTCCATTACTAATATCCTGAGCCATCCAGTCCTACTATAAAAATTCACTTTTATTAAAAGGTTATTTCTGTCACTTGCTATAGTATCGCTATCATTCTCTGGGAGAGGAATGATGAAATATCATTTTAAATGTTATAAATGCAATATTTAAACAGCTTTTTTTTTTTCCCTTAGAGAAAGTGCTCTGAAAAGACATCCCCTCCAGCATGTGTTAGCTCTTAACGGGGGCCAACCTTTTTTAATCTCACAGTTCCTTGCACATTGTAGGGAGAAGAAAAAGAACAAATCTGCTGTATGCTCCACTAGGTTAAAGGTTGTACTTCTTGCAGTCTGAAGGGACACTTCTTTATTTATCCGTAATAAATTGTCACACACAAACAGAAGTCACTGAAGAATGTGGATATTGATTTCCAGTGATATAGTGACATTGACATAAAACGGATGTAATTTTAATAATAATATCTTACACTTATAATAACACTTTTTGTCCCAGAAGGAAAACAAATGCTTTGCTGGTATCACCTTGTTTCCAGCTGTCATACAACAGCTGCATTAGGGTTTAGCATTTCTTTCCTTGGGAAAGATAATCTTCTGTTACACCTGTTAGCCATTCACAGCTAGAAGCGACCACCATTGCCCAGATGAAGTTGTAGACAAGAAGTAAATGTACACGTTATAATTTTTAAAACCCTGGAGCTGTCAGCCATACATTTTAACCCAATATTCTCAAAAAATAATGCTTTTCTCCCTTTCTGCCTGTGGAAGTGATGGATGCTGGGTTTGTCTTTATGCTCTTCTGCAAACAGGACTTCCCCTAACAACAGACATGGATTTCCATTACTTTCTGATTCAGCAGAAAATTGTATCATCAGCACCACTTGTGCAGCTGAGATTATCAGAGTAGTCCAGGGGATTGAAACACACAACTTCCATTAAAATTAATTAGATACTTTAAAAATTCAACTGAAGTGCTGCCTGGAACTGGACCTTCAAGTCACTGGCCCAGTCCAGTTCTCTGTAAGAGACAACATGTACTTTGGGGCAGAAACGGTGGTGGAGTGCACAGAGGACAACCCTAAAACAGATTGCAGCAAGTCAGGAGCTCACTGCAGGAGAAAGGAATTTACCTTATGAAAAGAGTATTCCAAAACACTGTGTCTTACAAAAACACTATATTGTGTAGTGTAATTACTCAATGTCTGCTTTTGCTGTATTTCACATGCTGTGGTGTAGAGACTGTTTAATGTTTTCCATTTATGCAGAATACAAGGGTACTGATTATTTTCAGGCCTTCTGCTAAAAGGCATCATAACAACATAAAAAAAAAATGCTGTTTTTTAAGAAAGGTTTAAATGAAAACTTTCTTGTGGCAACTGTAGCCATTGCTTAGGAAAGCACAGTTTTGCAATTACAAATATTGCTAAGTAAGAGAGTAAAATCCTTGAGATGTGAATCTAATTTACAACAGTGCTCTAAGATATAGTTAAATCACCCTGGTAATGAATATGCTAATGTCTGTTTTTTTAGATTAACTTAAACTGATGACTTTGATTGTGAAAGAATAAAATTGTTCTCTTCAGGAAAAATGATAGCAGTACTAAATCAAGTGTCTAATACAAAAATATAATTCTACAGATCCTTCCAATATAAATGTCTTTAGACATGATGTGCAAAGTGCAGCAGTCCCCTTAAGGCTCACTCCTGTAATGCTCGAGGCACTAGGAGACTTGCTATTAACTTGGGGCAGAGTGTGGTAAAAACAGAAACAGGGAAGGGAACGCTATCTTTTTGGGTGTCATACACATGTAAATGCTTCTGCTGTTATTCACAGACTTGATCCACAGCAAAATGTCACTATTTTCAGTAATACTCACAGTTTATCAGAATACAGAAATCTATATAATTCTTCACAGCACAAAGTTCCTGTCTCTACCAAAATACCCAAACCCCCATCTGGAGCAAGGTGAGCTTTATTTAGCAGGATCTGCAAAATCTTTTTTTTTTTTTAGTGCACATGTCTAGGCGACAATACCATCAAGGCCTTGGGTGCCCCAGTAGGCTTCACTAGTCCTAACCAGCTTTCTCTGGGACATCCATTCATGCACCCTGTGCCCATGGGGCCAGGCAGCTCCACCAAAGCTCAGACCTGGGCCCTTGGATCCTGCTGGAGCTATGCCATAGCTACATCTGTGTCCAGCCCTGTCTCCTGCTGTCCTTACTGGCTTCTCTTCCTGCATGGACCTACCCTGTGGCCCTGTCCCTTAGGTGGAACTCAGGTTCATGTTGTCAGGTCCTGTCTCCAGCTGCTTCTGGCAGGACCCTAGAGCTGAAACGTTGCCTCACCTTGTCCAACACTGCCAAAAAGCTCAGCCTTGCTTAAGGACAGTGGGACAGTGTCCATTGACAAGGATGCTGCCTTTGCTGGGGTCACCCTCAGCCCTGGTTTATCTTGCCTCGTGGAGCAGCCCTGGCAAATACTGACATTCAACTTTACAGCACTTCTTACATCACAAAAGTGATGAGGTTGTGAAGCCAAAAAACGTAAACTCATCTTAGAGGCTTATAACTGAGCCATGTGAAAATCCAGTAACTCAGTAAATAGTCTTAAAACATCAGGAAATCATCACACAAAAAAGGTTTACCCATATGAGCAAAGACACATGAGATCAGGCAACAGGTCATGTGCAGTCTGTTGAGCGTTGAGCACATTTGCAGTCCAGGAGGTGAAGCAAAATTTGATTAAACCTTTGTTTTTGCGTAGGTAGCTCCCATTGTCATCAGAATGTAGCACAAGGGAGCCTGGCAGTCTTGGAGAGAACAAGAGTGAAATAGTAGGGTGGCTGCTGCTCACCATGCCATCTTTCTTGTGTACACATGCAAAAGATACCCACTTACGGTGCTTTCTGCTGGGTGCCTATCACAAACTCTAACTGACTCCCCAGGGAGGGAGAGTATTAACATTTATGTGGTTATTTATGTGACAGACAAAAGTACAGTACAGGTAAGTATGACAGAAAGAGTTACTGAGAGAACATGCAGCTAATCAATGCATGTGAACAGATCTGCCATACTTATTCATAACTGTGTAAATGTTGTAAGTAATGAACACACAAAATATGAACACACTCATTTGTCTACTTATGAAGAATCAATTATTTCCTTATCATTTTCTCTATTCCAACCCATACTGCAGAGGATCATTTTGTCTTACTTCACTGAAAATATAATAAATGTTCAATACGTTACTAAATCTAACAAATTACTACAAATCTTGCAGTATTCTTTATTTTCTTATCTAAAAAGGACATTTGCAAGACCAAACCTCCAAAGCGACCCAGGTCTTGCTTCTTAGTTCAAGTCCATTTAATTTTATAAATTCATTACTCCTTGCACATAAAATTACTTCCCTTGGTGTTTTAAAATACACTTTTTCTGATTTCATTGCATTCATACAAATATTTCCACCGGACTGGGATACTAAACCCAAATCTACTCCCTGTTAAATAAGAACTAGATTTCTAATTTACTTTAGTAGAAGTAGTAGTGTTTCATGTAGTATTAGACATGACCTACTCTGCTTTGCCATGTGTTTGAAGAGCTTCTGCTCCACAAATCTACCTATAAGTCTAAATCACAGATAAATCTAAATCAGAAACATACAGTAAAGCTACACAAAATATGGAGCCTACTTTGGCTATTTTAAAAGACGGTTCCCAAAGTTCTATAGAAAAAGGAAAATTTGTAAGAATTTGATACAATTAACTAATGTTTATTAATAAATTCTTGAAATGAAATAG
Organism: Xenus cinereus; assembly: GCA_025774025.1. Taxonomy (NCBI): domain Eukaryota; kingdom Metazoa; phylum Chordata; class Aves; order Charadriiformes; family Scolopacidae; genus Xenus; species Xenus cinereus. The sequence goes on along the minus strand of JAOXJK010000019.1, from coordinate 27,760,607 downwards.
ATAATAATGAAAGTCACATACCTAGCTAAAGTCATGGTCATCCCTTCAGTACCTCTACATTTATGTTTGTACTTGCTCTTATAATAGAGGGAAATCTCATTATCTCTTTCCCTGTGCTTCCCCATGTTGCAGGGACTTTATTTATTTATTTACCTTTTTGCATGCAATGTGGTTCCTGGCACAATGACCATATTGGAGCTCAATCAAAGAAATGGATCTCATGTTTTGATCGACAAACTCTTTGGCTATCCAGATCTCTTCTACAGTTATGACCAGCATCTATGCCACCACTGCCTTCCACATAATGTTTTTTTTTTTCTTTGAAGGTAACATTTCCAGGAGAAATTTCCAGTGGAGCTTGCAGAATGATGTCTAGCATTGAGGCTGAGCTCACAGATATCACTACATTACAAAAGTAAACTTTGTATTCAGAAGTATAATCAGGAGGGTTGTGTCTGAGCCTGGAAAGAAGCTTTCAGTCTGTTCAGAATTTGTACAGCTGGCACGGCTTTTGGGCAGGTATTGCCCCATCCTAATACCAGTTCAGATGGCTGCGTGTGGCTATGTCTGCACATGTGGGTGTGTAAATTCATACACCAAAGAGACCGTTGACTTCTGCTCTTCCTCCGTACTCTTGCTTCAGCAATGAAGGCGGATTAAGAAATGACACCTGCTCTTGCCACCGGCTGCTTGTCCCCACCTCTAATGTCATGGTTTGCCCTCCCAGCAGTTGTGCCAGTACAGCTGTCTGTGGATGGCTATGGGAGTGAGTATGAATGGGACACTTCAAGCCTTTGGTCAACCACTATAGTTTTTTGCAGTAACTTTGAGAGAGAAGTTTCAGCTACATAAAACTATTGGGGGATTCACACAAAAAGAGATTTGACCGTAACACTATTAACATTTACCTATTGCAACAGTGGAAAAACTCAATAAAATATAAAACAAAAAGGGGAGAAATTAATTGAAAAAGTTTAAAACAAAATATACAATAAATCTAGAAATTAGGGTTAAATTTACTCGAGCACAAAGTTTTTATTCTCACCTCTCACTTTTTCGTTATCATCATTTACACAAACATAATTTCCAAGAGCTTCTTGTTACAATTAACCTTGGAATGGCTGCCGAGTTTCCTACTGTCAAGTGTCTCCTCTCTTGGAGATTTTTGCCACACTGCAAAAAATGTTCAGCTGCTCATGAAGTATCTGCTGAATCTCCATAGTTTACAGCTGGGTATTCCAAAGGAAACAGGCACAGGTTTTAATTTCCTTTGATATGGCAGGCTGTAATTCACAGGAAGTCAGGAGCTGATATACTATCTGCAAGGTGAGTTGTGCAGACACAGAAGTAATTCCAGTCACACCAGAATTAGAGTCCTTAGACACAAACTCCAGACTTGTAAAGATAAAAGCAATTATTATCTGTTACAGAAACAAGGTTATCTAGGCAAATTTTAAGTCTCTTTACGGTTAAAAAAGTAATCCTCTTTTAGATCTATTTCCTTCAAAAAAGCCATTCTCACCCTAAACTGCATATAAATTCTATATAAATTCATATAAAATTCATTGTATATAAATTAATTGGCTCTACAGAGGGACCTGGACAGGTTGGATCAATGGGCCAAGGCCAATGGGATGAGGTTTAATAAGGACAAGTGCCAGGTCCTGCGTTTCCATCACAACAACCCCAGGCAACGCTACAGGCTCGGGGAAGAGTAGCTGGAAAGCTGCCCAGCAGAAAAGGACCCTGGGGGTGTTGGTGGACAACCAGCTTAACATGAGCCAGGAGTGTGCCCAGGTGGCCAAGAAGGCCAACAACATCCTGGCCTGTATCAGGAAGAGCATGGCCAGCAGGAGTAGGGAAATGATGCTGCCTCTGTACTTGGCACTGGTGAGGCCTCACCTCGAGTACTATGTTCAGTTCTGGGCCCTTCACTACAAGAAGGACATTGAAGTGCTGGAGCGTGTCCAGAGGAGAGCCACCAAGCTGGTGAGGGGTCTGGAGAACAAGTCACACGAGGAGAGGCTGAGGGAACTGGGCATGTTTAGTTTGGAGAAGAGGAGGCTGAGGGGAGACCTCATTGCCCTCTACAACTACCTGAAAGGAGGTTGTAGAAAGGTGGGTGTTGGCCTGTTCTCCCAAGTGAATAATAACAGGACCAGAGGAAATGGTCTAAAGTTGCGGTAGGGGAGGATTAGATTAGATATTGGGAAGAATTACTTTACTGAGAGAGTGGTCAGGCGTTGGAACAGCCTGCCCAGGGAGGTGGTGGAGTCACCATCCCTGGACATATTTAAGAAACATGTAGATGTGGCACTTCAGGACATGCTCTAATGCCCGAGATTGTTGGTTTTTGTCTGTCTGTGGGTGGGTGTGGGGGGTGTGTGTGTTGGTTTGGGGTTTTTTTTGTTTTGTTTTTGGGTTTTGGGTTATTTGGGGGTTTTTTTGTGGTTGGACTCGATGATCTTAAAGGTCCCTTCCAACTATGAATATTCTGTGATTCCATAATAACTAAAATGGTATTATATTAATAAGAATAATCTAAAATGTAATGTGGAGATACATCTGCTTCTGCTTTCACATTTGTTATAGGACCAACAGTATGAACAGTATGAACAGTATAGGACCAACTGTATGAAGTTTTGTGCAGCCAAGCTCTACTCTCATTAATTTGAGTAAGAACAACACAAAGCACAAGCTACCACAGACTTCCCTCTAAACTAGGAACTAACCAATCCATACTAAAAACCTTGCAAGAGTCTTCAGCAGCAACTGTTTCCTGAAATATGAAAGAATAAACTAGTGCTGATGTACTGACCAATATCTCAGTGTAATTAGTCATCCCATGACAATCACATAGACATCTTCTTAAAAACGGGTAGTACGTATAGTCAAAGCAATTATGCTCGTCTACTGAATCCAACTCTAGTTTTTGCACGTATAGTCAAAGTAGTACGTATAGTCAAAGCAATTATGCTCGTCTACTGAATCCAACTCTAGTTTTTGCACCATAGTTTTTTAAATTGTATCGCTAAAAGACCATATGCACATACTTTTGCCCAATAACAGACTCATTTCTAATATGGGAAAAAGGAAGAAGAAAATGATGAATCACAATCCTCGTGATAATTGTGGAAGAAGTCCAAGAAGGTCATTCACGAACACAAGACAAGCATAAACTTTTTCTCAATGTCCCAATAAACTCCACATTAACTAGATTTCTGCAAAAGAGATTTAGCTTTAAACATCTTCAAATTTCCCCTTTATGAGAATGCAGAATAAATCAAATCTGTCTATTATTCTCTCAATTATTGTCTCACTTCTTTCTTTTTTTCTTTTCTGTATGTGAATAGGTACATATACAGAGATACATTCTTGTTCATTCAATTGCTATGATTATAAAATGGCATTGTCCATTGGTACAACACATTGTATAAAGCAGCATGAACCTCTAATAAGCTTTTGCACTCTGCAACATGAATAAATGCATGAACTCACTTTTGTACATGTTTTATCCAGAAATATGAAGAAAGGGCTATTAAAATACAACACTTCACTAGTAGTTTCAATGAAAAACACTCCCCAATAAATTTATTTTCAACATATTACACTGGAATTTTTTCTGTATGCATGCAAGTTGCTGTATGCCCTGGCAAACCTCAGCTTCTTCTGTCACAATCTACCTGTCAGAAAATCCAGACATACAGAACAAGTTATTCTGAAGGAAACACTCAGAGATTCGGGAAGCAGACCATACCTCCCTTCAATCAGTTGTCACTCTCTCCTCAGGCTGAGGTTGTTGTCATTGCTACAGACTTAACTTGGTTTGACAGTAGCTGCATTTGTGCACGTTGGTCTTCATCTTTTCTGGTAAGAGCCTAGGCCCTGAGTCTCTGCTTATTTTTATTTGATACTCATAAGAGAGAGAAAACTGGCAAACAAAGCCTGGCTTCACCAGTATGTAGAGGGCCAGCAAAAGACCCAGGCTCTGCTGAAGATCATCTCAAGTTAATAGGAAGAGAAGGTGAATGGCTTCAGGAAAAGCACAGATTTTTCACCATTTTGCTTACCAGTGAGGAATTTCATGCCAATGAGCAGCTATTAAAGGCTTTTGTTTGTGCACATTATAATATGAATCAGATTATTTTACATACTTAATAGGCCATCGAATTATTTCGTTTTTTTAAACTTGCCAGGAGAATGGGGCAAACTCCATTTTCCTGGAGGAAAAGGACTTCTTTACTTGCTCAGCCTGTTCATTTCCATCCGGTAATGCTGCTGTCAACTGTCATCCACAGTGTCTGAGCCTGCACTAGCTTCAGCCACTTGCATTACTAGTGCTAGAAACCACAGACTCAGCAATAAGGATGTCATCAGCATACTTGAGATTACAACATCTCCTTCTGCCAATGTTAATACCACTATGGCAACCATCAACAGCAATACACATTATTATTTCACTATAAATATTGAACAGATGTGACAGCCTTGTCAAACTCCTTTCCTGGTGTCCAACCACTCCGTTATACCTTTTGCTGCTTTGACTACTCTTCTCTGGCCATGAAAAGAGATGGCACAAGTTGACCATCTGTGCAGGAAAGCGTTTTTGCAACATTCAGTACTGGTCCATATTTCTGCATAATCTACTACACTAACAGTTTTAAATACAGTTGATAAAATACAACTGCAACAGATTATTACCGTTTTCCTTTCTTTAATAACTTTTTGATTAAAATCAATGCAGGTTATAGAGATTTTCACAAGTTTCACCAAGATCAGGTTGTAGCCCAGCTACAATAAGGCTCCTACTATAGCCAATAGCTTGCTGACTCTGTTTTAGCCATTTTTTCCTGAAATGATGAACTCTCTTGAAAGATAAACAAAAAAATGAAAGTTGTGTTACAGTTCTTGTTTAGCACTTTATGCACATTCACCTCATTAATCTTTCTGCTTAATTTTAAATGCCCTAGGAATGTTATTGCAGTTTAGTCAGAAGAAACTACGTTCACACAGACTGGGAAATTAAATGTTACTTGTTGCTCTTTTTAAGAAGGGTTTGCAGTATCTCACCCAGGGAAGATGGCTGGGGAACCATAAATTAGAAGAGGGAGTTAACTTATCCCAAGACCAGGTCAGTAGGAGAATGAGAAATAGGCAGGAAAAACCTAATCCAATTTTCCATCCATTTTCCTGCTCAACCACATACCATTAAAAAAAAACACCAAAAGGTTATTCAGCATCTAATTTCATAGGCATTAGCCTCTAAATCAGAGCAAAGCAACTCAAAGAATCTGGGGAACAACGTGCCAAGTTCTGCTTCACCTCCACAGGCATAGGTTTTCTCTCTGAGGGTTTCAGAAGAACCAACACAGTTGCTGTGTTATAGTGTATCTTTATCCTATAAAACTTACTTGGTATGTGTTGGAAAAGGGATTCTAACCATGTTCTAGGTGTGACTGTCCTGAAGAAACCAGTGTTTCTGGCAGAAGTTCTGAGTTATTTTTTTTCTTCCTTCTGAGTTGACATATGTGTCTGGTGGAACTGTCACCCTATGATAAAAAGAGAGATGTGCAAAGATGGACAGACTTGGTGGGGTTGGATGCTCCACAGGTAGGGGAAGGTGAGAACTGAATCCAAGGGCTAGATATAGATGTTCTATCCTGAGCTAAGAATTATGCATTGCTGAAGCTAATATAAGTGTTTTATGTGGAAGAAGTGGTAGGCAGACTGTATACCCTCTCCATTGTTAAATCAATAATGTTGTGGTCTGCTGCCGAAATCCAGCTGCACATCCACTTTTTTTTCTTTCACCTCTAGGTCTAATCAATAAAGAAAAGGTGAAGAGCAAAGGCACAAGCAATAGTTGGAAGCAGCTTTGATTCTCTTTGATGATATTTTCTTTAGTTGGGGAGGCATCAGACTCTTAGAAGAATATTCTGGAGATATTTGCTAGCAACCATAAGACTTGCCTCCTTTCTGAAGAGTATGCAACCTTTGTATCTCCTCCCCTCCATCCACAAAAGCAACAACAAAGCCTCTAGCTTGATGCAAAAGTTATGGTTGGTTTGTTGTTATTACTGCTGTTAGTATGTGTTATGGTTTTTGTTTCCTTTGAAGAAAGCTCCAAGGAATCATTTACTGGAAATAGGAAGAGGCGTGTGATAGCTCCAAGGCTGATGAGTCATCACACAGTGATGCTCAATACAAAAGACAAAACCAGAGCGCGAGTACAACAGTGTTTAAGCAGTAATAAGCTAACATCAGCTGGCTGAAATGGAATCATTTTGTTGTTTTTAAAGGACCACCAGCCTTATATTGCTTTGTCTTGCATTTGTTTTTCCTTAGGTCACACCTAAATACTTCACAGAACTCATAGATTATGCACTGCTTAATCTTAAATGCATTCAGAAGGACACATAAATATATACATATAAAATGCCAATAAAGGAATAAAGCAAAAAAAAAAAATCCATCCTAAATTAAAACTTGTGCAAAAACCATTTATTTTTGGGGAAAAGAATCCCATTACAGCTCAAGACATGATAAAGACAGGGGTTTTGAACTTATATGACTATCTCAATTTGGACAAAAGTCTCTAAACCTGCTACTTCAGTTGTAGCTTTGCATAACTAAAGACAAAGCAGGTATGATCAGGTTAACTTCTGCATTTGGACAGCTCTTTGGCAAAGTGCAACACAGGAGATCAAGAGACTTTCCTCATCTTCCAACTCTTCCACAGGAGAGCAACAATAATAACCATCACTATGCTGCATGCTAGCCTCCCTGCAGGTCAAGGTCCTCACAGTGCTTCACAAAGACAAATTAATCACACCTCAGAAACCTACCTGAGGTACAAACATTTAGCACTTATTGCAGCACAGCCCTGATTTAAGTGTCTTGCAAATCCTTGCTATATTCTTATCTGACCAGGTGTGACCAGGAATAGCATATCCAAGAAACCACAGGTCCCAGTTAGCTTTAAGCAAGAGCGGTTTCTCTGAACCTAGTGGGAGCCCTCACATCCTCAGAAACAATATGACAGGTGTTCTCAGTGTCATGTTCATTGAGGGCCCCTTAATGGGTTGGACAATAGGCTGGGGACCACATGAAGAAATTCATTTACTGTGTAACACATTCAAAAGATGTCAGATGAAGAAAGGTCCCGTTGTGGGTCACATGTAAAACCTTTCTAGGATTCAGGTGGCTGTGGGTTGCACTCTGGGAGACCCTGATATAATAGAAACTAAACCACTTAGCTGTTGACATAGAATAATTAAGTACTGCAACAGAATAAAGGTTTATCTAAACACAGCTTTTAAGGTAATTCAGACTTGGGTTGGTTGAAACTAGTAAAGATGCAGGTTTTGTGAATCTCTAAGGCCAATATTTTAGGTTCACGGAACCAATTTGGAGTCTTTCAGACTCTCCATTCCTGGTGTTTAATACTATGGGTTACCCCCCCTGCAAGAGATACTAAATTAAAGAGAATGTACACCACCTTCAGAAAGTACAACTCTCCAGCCAAGCAGAAGTCTGTATTTATCAAGCTTAGGGAATAAACCCATTGTTGCCTCAATGAAAACTCCCAACTGCTTGCAGTAGGGGCCAAGATTTTACCTTCTATAAAAATGGTACCCCCCTCTCTGGTACCTCAGGGGTAGTGCTGATTAGGACTAGTTATATAGGGCATATATGACCTTCAGGTTTTAACTACAGAGTATGTCTATACCTTTTTCTTACTTTCCCTCTGAATTTTGTTGGGGTTTTTTTTTCCCATTCCTTCTTCGTCCCTTTTCCCCACTTCTTTGGTCTCTCTCTCCTTCCTCCTTCTCTGCCCCCACCGTACCCTTTGCTTTTCTTTAGGTTTCTTCCACTCTCCCTCCTATTCCTTTCCTAATATCCCCTATACAGAATGCAAACCTGCAAAATTAACATTCCAGTTAAACTTTCAAATTCTTAGCATCTGAATGGGTTTGAATAGAGGCAATACCACTAAACCATCCTTTTTGCAGACATGGTATAAAATGGTGGCATCAGGACCAATGGGACAATTCCCCCCTGAGCATGGTGTTCAGGAGATTATAAAACTTATGTTTGGATTCTAATATATTTTTGTTTTTGTTCTCTATAATAAAATATGAGAGGAACTTCCTTAATTTTCACATCAGTGTTTGCAGCTCAGGACTCCATTAATGCACACTTCTCCCTGCTGCTGTTCTGTGCCCTAGTTTGCAGTCAGTTCATTCTGCACTGATGTATATTTCATTGCCCAAGGCTTAATTTTGATTTATTGTCCATCCATAAATTAGAAAAATATGCTCTGGAATTCCATCCCGCTGAAAAGCTGTGCCTGATGTCAGGGGACTGGGTGATATTTAAGATGTCAGAAATACATATTGGATTAGTGTGCTTTGTTTCCCCACAACAGCAGGTGTTTAATCATAGCTGATGGCTGAAGTTAAATGCATTAGGACAGGATCAGCCAAGAAGATGGAGTTTTTCTAAACCATACAAACTCCAGATAAATAACTCAAAACTAATTGTGTGTCCACATCTTAGATACATTTTTATTTACTTTAATACATTAAACAATGAAAATGGCCCCTGGCATTTAACTCCTCGTTTAAGATCTGTACAAATCTTTGATGCTAATGAGAGAGTGGCTTTTGAATGCTGTTACATTGTCCCTTCTTGGCCTTTCAATGGCTTAAGATATTTTCTAAAAGAAAGATAACTAAGAAAGAAATAAAAAGGAGTAAAGCAGCTTCAGAGATGGTACCTCATTTTTTGAGATTGGGGGGTTATTCCCATAGAAAATTCAAGACGTGGCTATAAAAAAAATCACTTACACGGGACCCTAAATAACACAGACCACATTCTGCATCCAAGGTTTTCTTGAATTTTCTTTTTCTACTGCTGATTTTTGTTTGTTGCAGTTAAGCTTGCTGCTCTGTTTATGTTAATGAGAAGTCTCTGTGTATAGAAAAATGATCAGGCCTGGTCTTGAGCAATTTAGCTGGAGGCCGAAGAGAAGACGCTTAGGAGAGCAAACATTTTCAAGGTCAACCGGTGGACTGTAACAAGCCAGTGAGATTCATGGCGAGAATTGTATATTTTGACACAACAGCGATTTGATTAAAAGAGAAAGTAATGGGTTTAAACAGTCGCTATGAGGATGTAGCCAGACTTTGTTAGCTTTTCGCAAATTACTTAACAGGGCAGTGATGGAACTGGAAATAGGGCTGTTTTGTGCAAGGTAAAGAAAAGAGGGTTACATTTGAAATAAGAATAATAAAGGATGCTAATGTTTGGTGCTAAACATATTTCACTCCATTCACCTTGCAATGATTTCTAGGAAGTTTAGAACATTATAAATGTTATAGACAGCTATAATAAAGTTGACAGGTTTTAAGTTTTCTGATATTCAAAACACAGTTGCTCTTACTGCATTTATAAAACCTCAGCCCTCTATGAATAAATAATACTCTGTACATATAGGACCCTTCTCAAAGAGATATCAAATCACTGCAAAGGCAGGGAGTGGGAGCTACTGTTCAGTTCATATGCTGCACAGAGAAACTGAGGCAGGGAGGTTTTGACTTGCACAAAATGATTCAGAGGGAAACACATGATACAGGGCCCTATTTCCCAGTCTTTAGATTTATGCCCTAATTGTGTGTGATTTTTAAGCATGAGCTTGTAGTCTACTATCTAGCTACCCCAAAATAAAGTTAGGCATGTGTTTCCAACCTTTATGGAATTTGTATCCCAGCTAAAGAGAGACTGCTGACCCAAAGAAGAGATATGTAGTATATTGACATTGTACCTCTCTTGCTTTCCAATTTTAAAAGTATTTTTAAGAGAATTTTGAAACCATGGTCCAAGTTTAACACTTATCTCACAACAAAGTCAACCTCGGTTTGCACGTGCCCCAGAAGGGACTCTTTTCCACAGGCAGATTCCACCCCACCTCAAAGCAGACACACCCAAGAGCCTGAATGTCAGTCAGAGCAGCAAAACTTTATGTGCAAATACCATTATGAGCATTTCATCAGGTTGGATGTTTTGATAGTGGAGCTGCAGTGAGTGTCCACTGGAGAATAGTACTCTAGCAAAAAATTATCCCTTTCCTTTTCCTATTAAGTCTGCATCTACTGTTGATGACTTTGCTTCTTTGCATAGAGGTTATATGATTGCTTGAGGGCAGGCCTGTTTAAAAAAAACTCAGTTGCTTTAAAAAACAACAAGCAGTAAACAGACAAATTCCTATTAATGATGGAAGACTGCTACCTTACAACAGCAGAGTAGGAGTAGGTGCTGAAATCTTCCCAGGCATACAGGCTGGAGGAAAGGACCATGAAAGCAGAGAATCAGAAATGATTAGACGTGACCATAAACACCAGAATCATCATCTCTGCAGCTGTAGGTTGTATTTCATATATAATTTGTTTTAACAAAATTGTTACGTTGTCTTGATTGGCATTGCTTAAGCTCCCTGTATTCAGGTTATGTTGTCAAGCTGTGAGGTAAACCTTCATGGTTGGATTCAGGCCATCTCAGGCCACACTGCGATTAAAATAGGTAGTCCTGCCTTATCAAGTACCTT
>JAOXJK010000019.1:26779865-26794823 GCA_025774025.1 Xenus cinereus | reverse complement strand
GTTGAGTTGTGGGGGTTTTGTTGGTTTTTGGTTGTTTTGTTGTGTTTTGGGGTTTTTTTTTGTATGAGCAGACACAGTAGGTATGTACTCATAGTACCAAGGCTGTGATAAATGTCTACTGCTGAGAAACACTGAGTGGCTGTGTGGTGCTTGGTTGCTGGCTGGGGATAAACCATGGGATAGGGTTAGGAATGTGCATGGGGGGTGCATGTCTGTAGTGTTCCTTTCTGGATGTAAAAAGCACCCCTTGTGAATCTGCATGACTGGAGTTATCTAGCTTATGCAGTCATCAGTCATTAGTTGGTGTCAGAGGGTCTTACAGGTTAATCATTAACTGCCTGGGTCCTCCAAGATTGCTCTTGTGCTGCAAGACTTGTCCGTAAGTGAGCTGCAACATTTTCTCCTTGATGGAAGTGTATCAGCAGTCTTTAAGATGATGGGATTTCTGGGCCAGTAATCTTATACCGCTACAGAAGTAGTCTGGAAGTTGCAAAGAAACTATCCTGCGATGCAAGAAATGAAAAATTGAAATTACTGTCTAAAGACTGACCACTCATGCAAAATAAATCAGCTTTCCAAATACAAGCCCCCAGCCCGTATACCAGCAGTTGTGGAAATGGTGGAGCAGTATTTGGTTTTCCCCCCGGCTCCAAGCTATGCAGTGTCTTAGTATCCTGTAACCAAGTGAATGCCATGGGAGGCTGGCTATTTCGGGATGGGTGAGAAATATATCTTATTTTCCTGAACTTTGTGAGGTGCTGGATTAGTATTTTGGCAAAAAGGTAATTTTATAATCTGAAATTCTTTTTTTGGGGTGGGAAAATTATTAGATTTCCTGCCCCTTTCTGTTTATGATAAAGAATAGGAACTTTTCTGTCCAAAAGTCAGGAAATGTTAGCTGAAGATTCATGGACCATGGGAGAAACTTTCACTCCACGAGTACAAATCTCACACAGGTTCTTGGAACCAGAAGTTATGAAGGAGAATTCAGACAGAATTTGGATTTAAGTGTTCTTATAGTGCAAGTGATTTCTTTCTGTAAAAAACTTGGCTTACAAAAATATTTGACTGTGCTCTGATCGTTAAACCTGGATATTGAATACTGACCCCTCAGGATTTTAAACCCAGATTTAGACTCTGATAGCCTACTGAGCCAGAGCTTTGAAGTGGAATATTCTTAGGGAAGGAAATGCTCTGCTGGTGTGAATGAGCAGCATCTCAGACAACATCAAGTCATGTTGTGTGTGTTTTATGTCTGTGGAGAGTAGCAAGGCTGTTAGAAGAGTGGCTCATCAATGTTTTCAGGGTTTTGAAAACTTAATACATTTCTTTTTTTCCTCTTTTAGTTATCTAAAGAATTGAATAAAAGGTATATGAGATACGGGTTAAGTGCACTGTAGTGAGCACTGGGCCTAGCATGCTAAATGCTTCACTTAGTACTTGCAAGCTTTGAAAACACACTGCTAATACTCATAGCTTCTTTTCTAAACCTTGCAAATAATGAAATTAATAGAAGAGGTTTTATACTTGTTGCTGTAACTGACTGGATTTGAAGTGTTTTGCACGTGTTCTGTAATACATTAGTTAAACGAGTAGCATTTTAAAATGTCAGCTCCATTTTAAATCTCTGCACAGACATTTTTAAACAGATGTTCCTTGTAGTTATTATTATTATTATACACACTTATACTAAAAAAACCGAACATTTTGACAATGCTTCCATCTCGTAGACATCACTGGTGCGCTCTTTTTTAACTCGTCTGGTTCTGCATTGCTTGCCCTCTGAAAGGTTATAATGCAAAGCGTTGCTTCCATGGCTGGGGTTGTTGGACTTGGGTTGTTGGGGTTATTTCTAAAGATCATTCCAGAAAAAAATGAGATTAAGTAGTTTTCAAAAGCTTACCGGGAGACTATGGGCTGATGTTTACCCATGCCTCTTCATCGGCACCACCTGATTCAGGATGTGTCAGAGGGCTGTTGCCTCATCACAGCCGCATCCTGGCCCTCCTGCACATACCGGTAAATACATGGAATAGCAAACCGTTCTCTGCCACGTGCGATATACCCAAGGAAATAACTTTGGTGAGACCCATCTTTACAAGAGAAGTGTTCAATTATAAGCCCATGTTCCCCCGATAATTTTCCAACCTGAACTACAAATATTCAGACTGGTTGGCTGCAGGCTTCTCCGATGCAAGCCCCCAAACCTACTTTGCCCAAACCACTATCCCTGGCTTTGTCCAAAGGGCCTAGATGTTATGTGGTGCATGTCAGAGATCCCCCTGTCAGTGCTGCCTCTGCCATCACAGTGGTACGCGTGCCGACATGGACTGGGGTACAATGACACCAGGGTTCTAGTTCACGGTCAAACTACAACCCCAGGAGAGTGGTCTGAAGAGACTGTGCCCAACACCCTTTCTGGTACCCATTAATCTGCAGAATTAGGACTATACATTTGGATTCCTCCATTCTAAGTCAAAATGTGAACAGTCTGGCCACATATCTGCTAGTAGTTTATTGCATAAGAATAGAGCAGGTATAATGAGATGAAGGGATTTTCCAAGGTTTTCTGTATGCTTGGGCTTTACTGGTTAACTTACACACTGAACTTCAAGCTTATTCTGTTTTGCACATGGTTTTGGTTATTACTTCGATAATACCTGACTTGCTAAAAAAGTTAAGAACAAGCCTGTTTAACAATGGATGTTTTTCTAAAGAAAATGTATTTTACATTTGTTGTGCTTTAAGATTATGCATAATTAACTAGCTTGGTGACTGGAAAAAGGAAGGGGAGAAAGGTAAAATTCAATTGCCTTGAAAAAATTTTTTTTTCATTTCCTTGAAGCTGCTTTTGCCTCAGAATTACAAATATGTTGGATTTTTTCCTATAGTGAACTCAGCAAACATGGACTAATTAAGTGGAATCCATCTTATCTTCTTTCTCTCTCTCTTTTTTTTTTTTGTTTTGTTTGCCGCAAGCAGCTGCTTTACATTATGTGTCTGGAGTCAGCTGCTGTAGTTTAGCTCTAAGTTTGTAACCTTTAAACACGCTGCCTTATTAAGTCTGGATCCCTGTGCTCTGGGAGTCCTGCTGTGAACTTCAAATCCTCACGTTCTCGAGGGTCAAGTGTATACATACTACGTCCGCCCTATCTGCACTCCTGATCCAAAATCACAGTATGCTCTAAATGTTCAAAACCAGCAAAACAGCTTCTCATTGCATGTTGTCCTCAAGTTCATGGGAAATTTTTAGAGAAATGTATGTTGCATGGTCTTTTTTTCTGGCCTTTGGAAACTATGTGACACCACAAGGGATTTTTACAGCTATGTTTTTTTTTTCCTTCCAAATAGGTTACTTTCTGCAATGGATACTACTCTCTCTTTAGAAAAGGTGCCCAGTGCTTTTTCACTGTTTGAGCACTATGCTGACAGTCCAGAACAAAGCAACCAGCACTCTTTAAAGCAAGTGGCTGGTAAGCATCTCTAAGTATCCTCTTTGCAAAAGCTAACATTTTGGCAATGGTTTGGAAATTTTATGACGCTAAAAACAGAATCTATTTGAGAAGTATAAATTTGCAAACCATGTAATTAGTGGAGTTGAATGTAAAATGAAGTCTAATTGTGCACAAATGTTTGGCTTTTAGTAGGACACTAAGATGAGCAACAGAGGGAAAAGTGCGAAAGTGGGGGATTCTTGCATCACTCAAGATATCTGTACCTCAGACTAGCTCTAGCTGTAAATCTCCCAGGGCTAAAGAAATTGCTGTAAATCTCCCAGGGCTAAAGAAATTGCTGTTCCCCTACAGGCAGGGGCAGAAGAGGCAGTCAAAGGGTCTCCTGAGCTCTTTACTTCCAAGGGAGGCAACCCTAGTATTGCTAGCGTAGGGAGAAGAGCAGGGGTCTGGTTGACAACTGAGGTCCCTGGGTTTGTGCCAAGTGAATGGAGGTACCTGAAACCCCCACGGGAAGTGAAAGGAAAGTGTCTAGCTGTAGTTGGAAACAGCCTCAGCTTCATAGTGCAGCGGTGAAAGTTGCACATGATAGAAGGGTTTATTCATCTCTGTGTGATATTTCGTATTCTGTAAATAGCCTGCCTGTGTGGACCTTCTGCTCTGCCTGTATATGTACCTGTAGAAATTATTTTGATCTGGACAGCTGTCAGCAAGAGTTTGCCAGCACCAATTTGTGAATTCATCTTCATCATAATGAGGTCTCGCTCAAGTGCTTCTTTCTCAAGAGAATGCTTGTTTGGGGAGCTTGCTTCTCACTGTTGTGCTTTTTGACCTCCCGTTCACTGTACACACACCACCACTGTCATCGTCACTCTCTGGCTTTTCAAGCGGTGCCTCTTTCTCATGTGTTTGGTCCCTGAGCATTGGAACTAGAGCATTGATTACCCTAAGGTGCTTTGTTTCCTGGCTGGATTTTCAGGTGCCTAGTAGGACATTGGAGAAGAGCCATCCTGCATGGACTCTCCAGGGTCTAATAAGAGCTGAGGGCACTCAGCAATGTCACTGTGGGGAGAGCATATCTCTCCTCCACGCCACTACTTTTATTAGACCTAGAGGAACTGGATATCTCTGAGACCTTAACTTACCTGTCAGATTTGTATGAATTTGCCTGTGGCATTCAAAGCTGCTCAGGTGATGCTGGACAGGCACTTGTGCAGCCAGTGTTGTCTCAGCCTCATTTTGTTAAGAAGTCAGATAAAAAGATCTTTTTTGTAACCCACTCTCAGCCAGACTTAACTTAGCGGTGCAAATGTGCGATGTGTCTTGGTTTAGTTCCTAAGCAACCTCTTGCAGTCCCATGGCTGCAACCATTCTTTCCTTCTGGGCTGTTACCTGCTGGCAAGGTCATCCAGGAGGACAGACCTGTTTTGCTGTGCTGTATTGCCTTTTCCCACAAGTCACTCCAACATGTTTCTCCCCAAACTTCTGAGATCTGCTTTTTGCCGAGAACCCAGTGGCTCCAGACTAGCATGCTTTCATAAGCTGGAAGTGGCTGACTGTCCACTAACAAGTGACCTTCAGAGCCCCTCGTTCTTTGTACTTTCTTCTCTTTCTAAAATACCCAGTTTTCATTCTTCACTTCTACTACCAAGTATTGCAATTGCTATTGTAATTTTTACTTTGGTGAGCAGTAGACAAAATACATATATTTATTTTTTTTCATGAGTACACTCTTCCTGAAGGACAATAGAGGTAAATGCCTACATGAAACTTTATTTGGAATTGAGCACCTTGAATACATCTTTTGTCACATACTGCACACTGGAGGTAAATGCCAGACACTCTCAGGATCTTTTTTTGGCTGAAGCCATTGATGAAATAAATGTGAATTTGCCATGTTTCTACAATCCACATATCTTTCCCTCAGAAAGTATAGTCTTTTCCTGGACAATGTCACAGAACTTTATTTTCATCACTTCAGAAACATCTATACTTCAAAACACCCTTCATTTCCAAATTTTTCATATCCACTAATGAAAAGCCCTTTTCCATCAAATTCTTCTTCTTTCACTTAAGTCACCCCATTAACAAATGCGTAAACATAAAAAACCCTTGCAGCATGCCATTGGGCATACTGGAACCCAGGCTGTGCCACAAGAACAGTGGGTAAAATTAAAAAACGTAAAAATTTTTATTTCCAAAGCCTGCTGTGAGTCCTGCTCTTTTACAGCAGAAGGCAAGGACCTTTGCTGATTGTAACAATCTTCCATTAAAGTCACAGAGGAATGTAACTGCTCTCCTTCTTCAAGTCCACAGAGCCAAGGAAATGTTATTTCTCATTACACTGCAAAGGGGTAAATATCCATAGGATATTTGGTATTATTATTTTTGTTTCTGGGGGCCATGGAGATTAGGTAGCATGAAAGAAAATCTTCCTTACACCATAGCACTTCAATGAAAACTGAACTGATGAGAAAATTTTGCCCTTTTCTGTTGAAAAATATGATTTAGTCAAATTTGTGGTACAAATATCTAATTTATTTGACTAAAATTAATTCTAAAGGTGACTGGCACTTTGATAACGCATAGGTGTTCTGTTTCTGAAGAGAAGAGTTCAGCTTCTTGCTTTGAAATGACTTCCTTTCAAAAGTTAGTTTCATATTATGCAACAGGAAACTAGAAATCAAATGTTTCTCAATGTTAACAAACTGAATTTTGATCCATAACTTCTTTTTTTTTTTCTCCAGAAGTTTCTGGAAAAGTTCTTAAGTTTAAGAACTTTAAGAAGTTAAGTTCTTAAGTTTAAGAACTTAAGAAGTTTAAGTTCTTAAGCTTCTGTTCAAATTTGGCATAATAATATATCTTGCAGTTGTGAGGTTTCTGTGATCATAAACAGCAGTTTCCAGGCAACTTCACAGGAAAAAAACCCTTGTTTCCCCACTGGGTCCACTGAAAGGAAGTCTTTTCCTGAAGATGAGCAATTTTTAAATTGACCAACTCTAGATGCAGTCAAAAAGCAAAATGCAGATTGTTTTTAGCAATGAGAAGGATGATTTTTTTTCAATGGGAAGCAGATGTAATCCTACTGTACTGGTGGCTCTCTGTATAAATCATAAGGAAACAGCCAGCATCTGCATTTGCCTTGCTCGTGCCACAGGGGATCATCATCATTTCTGTGAAGATAACTGAAAAAAAAGCAAAAGCTTTCTGCTGAGATACTAGGAGAATTCATGCAATATGGAAATTTACTGAGTGAAGAAATAGAACCATGTATTTTCGTTCCCTGCAATCACTTTAACAAAGAGCATCTTTTGGGGCTTTTTGCTTCTTTCTTTTCCCTCCCTCTCTTTTAAGCCATAATCATAGAGGGAACAATATCTCATCATGGATGGATCTGTACTGATCAGGAGACAAAGTTTATATGAAATGTGGGGAACCTTGGAGGTCTTTGAAAGCACTCTTTGTGAAGGATGCTCCTTGTTCCATGAGGTTCAGGTGCTTTGGCAGAGCTGGGGTTCACTTGCACATCAAGGATCCTCTGTCCGCTGGGTCTGTGGGGAAAGTGTGCTGGGCAGGAGCAGCTCATAGTGTGCCTGGAGTAGGAGCCCATCTTTGGGCAGGGGTGGACCCGAGGCTGCGGGGAGCCCCCTGCTCCCCAGACTGCTTAGCGCAGGAGCTCTGAGCTTTCCTTTACCTAAAGCACATCCCTGCTGCTGTCAGTCTCAGTGGTTTTGACACACTGTATGAATCCCTTACTGGTGTAGCAGGTTCTTTCCCCAGCACACCCTTCTGGGATCAGTTACATACATCTGTCTCTGGAGGAAACTCTTCTTCTGCAAGCTCCTCCTCCCCATTAGTGAGCTGTCCCATACTGTTAGCTACAAAGTGATTTCAGTTTCTGCTTTCACAAGCATCCTCTTCATAGGATGTCCTCTCCTCTGGTGCCTTTGCTGCAAAGCAAGATCAGGTAATGGAGAAGGCAATCACCCTAAAGGAGCCTGTGTTAGGCTCCAGGGTCTTCTGGCCTTTCAGAGGTGGCCGGGTGTTATAAGGAGTCTCTTTGGGTTTCATCAGCTTGTGTGCACCAAAGCGGAGCAGACAGCTGGAGAGCTCTCCCTATGACTAAAGGGAGCAGGTCTCCTGGGGAAAGGAGAGGGGTGGCTGGAGCTGTGTGACAACTCTGTGTGTCCAGGATTGCCACAGTCCTAGGAGCCTTCCTGACGGAGGTTGGAATCAAGCAGCCATGCCATGAGTTATCTGTGTGATGGTCCTGCCCCATAGGGAAGGAACCCAAGAGCTGGGCAGGGTGTGGGCACACACTTGGCACTGGGTTCAGGTGGTCACAGTACTAGGGCTGGGTATTATTTTGTCCAGACTGTGAGGGAAACAGACAGATTACAATGCTGAGCAACTAACTTTTCAGTTCCTAGTTTAGAAGGACCTATTGATCTAAAACTGCACCAGTATTATCTGTATTTCATGTACTTGCTGTACTTGTTCTGTGGAGATAAGCAACCTTAGTGAAAATAAGCAGCCAGGTTGCCTCACAAACCTGTAGCTAATTTGGCTGAAAGTGCAGGAGTGCAAATAACAACAGGAGACTTTCCTCTCAGTCCCACAGACACCGACTGTTGTACCTCAGGAACCAAATTCGGCCACCAGCACTTCCATTGCTGTTTACTGGACTGTGAATGACGGGGACGCCATCGACTGCTTCCAGGTCTACTGTATGGAGGAGCCACAAAGCAGCAAAGATGCAGGGGGTATGTGAGGTCTTGCCTTCATGAAGGCAGGACTCCTTTCTGCTCTGGGGTCAACAGCGGGGAGACCAAACTGCAGGGGAGGGCCCAGGATGCACAGAGGAGAGGGCCTGTAAAGACATCACGTGTAGGACTAAGGATGGGTAACAGTGGAGGACAGCGTGAGGTACATGTTGTTCTTTCCCCTCCCCTTTGTCCCCCAAAATGCAAGATAAATATCATGCCCCCCAACAAGAGGTGCAGTTGTTTGCAGAGAAGCAGCAACATCCCTGTTGAGGTGCCCTTTCTTGAAGCAGGCTGACCTTCAGAGAGGATGTGTCCATGCTGCCCTGTGGGTACTCATGGGGACAGCTGATAGAGTTCCCAAAGGGGTGGGCTTCCTTAGGCTTCTAGGGCCCTGCATGTACTATGGAAATGTGTCCTAATGAAAAAAAATTACAGGAAAAGATAATCAGTATTTCCACATGTAGACAAAGATTTTTTTCAAAATGACATCAAAATATTTAAAATGTTAAATATGAAGTTGGGAAAAGAGGATTGAAATGCTCATTCATTAAAAAGCTCAGACTGATCATAAAGTCACTTTAAGCATGTGGGCTCTGCATGTGTGCATGTTTGTATGTGTGTGTGTGTGAATGTTAAAGGACGGTAATGGTTTTTTTATAACAGCTGATTTATAGCGCAGAGCTATAAAGTCCATTATGAGAAGTTGTTGCATTACAGAGCAGTGAAATTAGGGCTGAAAACTGCTAATTGTACGTTGCAAACTTGCAGCCTAGTTCTCAGTAGGATTGAGGGCCATAATCGCCCCTTGCCATCAACGAGGTTTGAGTCCACTCAACTCAAGGGCACGTCAGAAACTTTCTCTCAAAAACAGTCAGAGTAAAATATGGAGATCTTGCTGAGTAAGGCTTCCTAGATTTTTTTAATTGACTGGTTTTTACATCTTAGAAGAGAGGCGCAATCGTAGGGGTTACCAGTGCAACATGTGAGTGTAACGTCCCATGCGTGTGTGTTCCTCCTAGCTTTGGTGGAAGAGTACAGAGTGACGGTGAAGGAGAGCCACTGCATTTTGGAGGACCTGGAGCCAGATCGCTGCTACAGTGTGTGGGTCATGGCTGTGAACACTACAGGCTGTAGCTTACCCAGTGAAAAAGCCATTTTTAAAACGGGTATGTACATATTTTGGCATTTTATTATTATTTTGTCATTTGATTATTATAAGCTTCAGGTCCTTAGACCAATTGTAGTCCGTGGTGTTACTGAAACAGAAGGAACAGCTTCGTTTAGCCCATCTGGCAGATCGCAGGCAACTTGCGGTCGTTTCCCTTTTACTGAGAGACAGCAGCATAATTGCTCCTGGGAGGAAACTTGAAGGCATTCAGATTTGAAGATGTTTCCAGGCCTTGTGACTGGGGCATTGGGGCAGCACATGATGAATTTCTCTTCTGTGTGCGCTGCGATGCTCCGGGGCAGCTCTGGGGAAGCCACACGGCTGCTCCCTGCTGCTGCTGCTTCTCCTCCTGTGGAAAATGAGGTGACAGCTGTGTTTTTTGCCTCTCTGCCATCCTCCCAAATACATCTACGTTGCATCAACTGAAATAATTAACTTTTCAGGGGAAGGCCTGCTTTACGGAGGTTACATGCTGTGTCTAGCTCAGTGGGACACACATCTCAGGTGTGGCTGAGAGGCTCTGCTGCTATTTAAGTGCTATAAATTACGATGAGTAATTGGATGAGTATTGTTTATGAGCTTCATTTGACTGATTAATTTTTCTGCGCTTTAATTTCTTTTGTAATTTGTATTGACAAAACTAATGCTTCTTGAATTATGAGCAAGGTGAAGCATCTTCTGTCTGAGGCCCTCTCGTCAGACTATTTTTTTAGTGTACAGGATAAAAACAATTGTTCCATTCTTGCAGTCACAAAATACAGACAAAGGTATTTAACAATTTTGTAATGAAATAACTGTGTACAAGTCTCTGTGCATTGTTGAAAACACTTGGCAGCAACCACAGGTTCAAGCCTATTTTCTTAATCCACCAGGCTTCACATTTGATGATAATTCTCCTTGATATTCAATTTGCTATTGATAACTTTAGCAGAGATGATTTTCCAGAGAATTCAAAGTAGAAATTAAAATTTTATGGCCTCAACAATTTAATTGTAAGCATGATGGAGAATTCCTGCAAAACAGTCAAATAATAACAAGTTATTACTAGATAATAAATCATAATTTTAAATGGGGTTCTCACCTCTCTGAAGCTGTTGTTTTTAATAACTGTCTTTGGCTTTTGGCATCAGGCTCACCATTTTTTTCCCCAAACCGAAGCCTTCTGAAGAAGTTAATTTCCTCGAGTACTTTGATGCTTTCCTTTGGCCTGTTTTTTTAAGTAAACAAATAAACTAGATCAAATGAGGGCTCATTAAACACCTTCCCTCAAGCTGAGGTGAGCTCCCTCTGGAGCGCACTGAGCCCCAGATGGACTTATGGGGACACTGCCGAGAGCTGGCTGATACAAAACCACTGCGTCCTTTTAACATCAGAGGCGGAAAGATGAGCACTGGTAAAGCAAGCTACTTCTTCAGTGTGACCCCGGCTACTTTAGTATAAAGCTAGAGTACTTTGGTTCTTCAAGTAGTCCAATAAACTCAGAAGCGAGGATTTAAAGAGTTTATTTTTAGTCATTTGGATTAAAAGTTGGCACGTACAAGAAAATAATTTGCTAGTATATGCAGTTATGGGAAGGTACACATTAATAGTGGATCAAATAGTGGATCAAAGCCTCTCCAGGTGCTGGGAACCCCCACAATGTTTCCCTGTTGGGAATGCACCCCTGGAGGTGGCGGTTGGCCTGGGGAGCTGTGTGTGTTGTTGCTGCAGCATCCCCCCAGCACCTCCTGGCTCCTGCTCTTCCACCTCTCAAAACCACAGCCTGTCCTCCCCTCCCCTGGCAAATGAAAATACTGTTTCCAAGCAGTATTTCCTGTGAGAGAAAGTTGCTGAAGGCAGCAAGTATCCCTCTACTGTCCCTCCTCCTCCCTGTCTGTCTCTCAAACTGATATCCAGATGAAGGCTCATTGCAATCCTAGAGTCATAGAAGGGAATGCACCTTCTTCTGTTGTTCAAAACTTACGTGTTTCTCAACCTGTGTCTGAGGAACAGAGTAAGAACTTTCCCTTGTTGGTCTTTGCCTCTTACAATATCACTTATATGAGTGCTAGAATATTACCAGGAAATCAGATACATATTTTAACTGTAGTTAATTTCTTAAAAAAATCTCAGAAGCACAAGAGCAACTTTTTCTGGTATGCCAACTCTATCTACTCTTTAGACAGATAATTTTAAATGAAGAAAAAAATGCTCGTTGTGACATACTATTTGCATATACATAAATGTGGCTATGTGTGTCAGTTGTTGAATGCAGGTACTAGGGGTTTTAACTATTAATTTTTCATTCTTTAGAAACAGATGCATTTAAAACCAGGCAATAATCAAATATGTCAGAAGAGAATTAAGGGATTATTACTAAGGGAGCTACACAGATGTATTACCAGATGACAATCTATCCCACAGATTCTTTCTTCTGCTGAATACCTAGATTAGCTGTTCCTGCACTAAAACGTCAAGTACATCTTAACCTGAACTGCTAACCTCCCAATTTTCACTAAACAGGAAATCAATATTACTTGTGGGTGTCTTTCTTTCCTTTTCTACTAATAAAAAATGTTTTTCTTATAAAACAAAATGCATCTAGAATGCTGGTTGGGTTGCAGTTCTATAAGATTACTTTGTCGCACAATTATCTAGTTTCTACTTTTGTTTTAGGCTTCCTATTTGGAACCTGATCTCTTCAAAAGCAAAATAATTTTCTATGACCTTTTTTTAATTACTAACTTTTCTTCTAAGGATTAGTATTAAGACTGTGTCCATGAGTTTCAAAAAGAGGTTGTGAGATTTGTTTATGTTACTATTGCCTGGAAAGGGAAAGAGCGAGTGAATACTAGTGATCCATTTTCAGCCTATGATGTTGGATAGGCAATTTCACACAATAGTTTTTGATTACTTGCATTCAGTGCACTATATTACATTCAGTTTTCTGTCTTGCAGTTGGGACTGTAGTTCTTAAACTGAGGCTCTAAAAACAAGAAATTACAGACCAAATTTTAGCATTGCAAAAATAAACAGGGCATAATTAAGCAGAAACCATCTCCCCAAAGCATTATTGGGTCTCCACCAGCATTTGTTTCTGATGCAGTGCGTGCAGGAGCTGCTGAAGACAGGATTGAGGTGACGCGGGGAGAGCTGTAGGCAGCACTGCCTTGGTGCTCTGCTCCTTGAAGACTGGCAGAAATGAAGAAAATGCGCTTGAGGAAAGGCGTAAAAATCTACACAGGAATATAAGAATGTGCAGAAATGCACAAATATTCACAGTGACTTTCCCAGCGTAGAATTTTTTCCCTATGACGTATTTTTTCCCTCCTGCCATTGAAGCACAAACTAGCAAAAAAAAAAAAATCACTGCTGGATTGGCAAAACTAACTACCCCGCGGGTTTTTGGGGAGGTGACTCTTCCTTTACCTCGCAAGCATCCCCGCCAGCTGCTGGTGCCCTCCCTGTGGTACAGCTAACCTGTCCCTGTGTCCCCAGCGCCCGCTGTCCCCACCATCAAGGCCGAGGACTGCACGGTGTGTTGGGACACGGCCACCGTCCGCTGGCGCGCCGGCTCGTCCTCGGTGGAGTCCTTCACCCTGGAGTACTGCCGACAGCACTCGCCAGAAGGAGAGGGTCTCAGGTCAGTGCTGCGGTCGCCGGCGCCCCTGGGTCGGGTCAGGCAGCCGCTAACGAGTGTCCCCCGGACTGTCTGTTCGTTACGCAAGAGATTATTCTGCCTTCAACCGCGCAAGGAAGAAATCTGCTTCTGCGTGCTGAGGAACTTACGGGACGGACACTAATCTATGAGATTAGTGAGATGAGCTCCACGGGAGGGAGCGGGATGGAGGACCCTGGGCCAGATTGCTCCCTGCTTTGAGGTGAACAAGATAGGAGCCAGCTTGGAGGATAGGGAGGGTGATATGGGTGTCCTGGTAATGTTGGTGACCCATCTGGATGTACGGGCGGATCTGTCCCAAAGGATATCTGAGCCCCACGCTGCCTGGCTCTGCAGACATGCCACAGGGGTCAAAGAGCAACCCAAAGAGCAGCTTTGACACTGGGGATGGGGTCTGCTTATGCCAGACCCCCTCTGGTTTCTTCTACACTAAGACTGTGCTGCACAGAGGAGAGGGTGGGGAGGGAGGTAGGCACCACTGAGCCATGAGACCATGCACTGTATTGAAATGCATAGAAAATTATGTGGTGCTCTGTATGTCTTTGGGGCTTGGGTTGGTTTGTTTTTTTTAAAAACAGTGACAACAATGTTCCAGCAAAATACAGTTGCAGATGTCTGAGAGGCTTTGGGAAGTGGGGGGTGACTTGCCATACAGAACCCTGTGGAAGAGCCTCAGCCCAGCTGAGTTTGTGTGTCTTCACCTCCTGGGCGGCCTGATTAGGGTCTTCACCCAGGGGTCAGTTCACATGGACTCACATGGAGATGTAGCAGAGAGGGAACAGCTCCAACCCTTGCAGTCAAAACTAGTTAGATGGAGGAAAGGGTTCACAGGTGTCTAGTAGACAAGTATGACAGTGAAATTGTGTGCACCTTGCTCCGTAAAAAAGTAGGCTAAAAATTGAAATAAAAAACTTCTGCAGGGTTGGGAGACGTGTTTTTTCCAAGCAGTACCAGTGTGCTGCATTAATGCAATCAAGGAGAGGTCTCGCCCAGCTCTCCTGCCTCTCGGAGGGCAGACATGACCTGTTCTGTTTCATACATATTTAATGAGGCCACCAGGTGCCTGTCAACCTGCCAAAGTCACTGTTGGTCAGGGAAAATATAGCTGCTCCCAAAACCTGGGCTGTGTGTTTACCTTTGAATTTCTTTGGTGTTAATTGGAATTGCCTCTTTTTCTCAAAAATGAACCAGAAACTGTGCTGGTTTCTGTAATCTGTATGTGAGGTGTCGATAACACCAAGCAGTTTGCTTGTGTGGTGATAACTGTGGCAAAAAGCTGCCAGAACTGACCCATTCCCTTTCTCGAGTGACCTTGTGCAAAATCTAACATGTTTATAATTATACTGAGTCACATTTGACTTTTTGGCCTCCATGTGGGAAGAAGCTGGCCTTGTACTGTGACAAGCGTGAAAAATTCTCACAGGACAAAATCATGAATTTTCTCAGAATTGCTGTACTTTAGATTTCTGTATTTGTAGAAGGGTTCTGACCTCTTTTTACAGTGTCAAAGACCATCTTTTACTACTTATTTTCTCTCAAAGCAATGACCCTCCTTCCTTTTTCAAAAGCAGCCCCTCGAGATTAACCTTGACAGCTTCTATAATGGCACATGATGTTTTGGTGATGGAGACTTTTTTTTTAAGATTTCTGTTTAATTTTTGCATCAAGCCAAGGAAAAAGGAGCCCATGGATAGTCAGAACATACTGCCTGTATTACTCCCATCAAAGGGCCCCAAGGTACTAGTTAAGACTAGAAATCAATTCCTTATGCAGCTGATATAGTGAGAAGCTGCCTTCTTGAAGTACCTTAGGGAGCTTAGAGTTCCTGTGTTGAGAACATACATCAGATGGAATAAAATTTGTCTGGAACATTTGGGCCTGGAAATGCTGTAGTTTCTTCTGGTTGCTCTCCTT
>JAOXJK010000019.1:26411551-26424986 GCA_025774025.1 Xenus cinereus | reverse complement strand
CTCTGGTCCCAAAGCTTGCTTTGAGCTACCCAGGGTCTCTCTGCACCAGTGCTACAGAGATGGGCTGTGTGGCCTTGCTCCTGTGGCATCACTGCTTGGAGGAGAGCTAGCACCTCAGTCCTGCCATCCTGATTTTCCATCTGAGCATTTGCTGTGCCTCTAGGAGTTCTCATTTCTGCTTCTCAAAGGCTGCTCATTTGTTGAGTCTCTCATGTACGCTTTGAGGGGTAATAAGACCTGGGGCTACTAAATCCTGGTTTGAAGGTACAGTGAGATCTACTAAGGAAAAAGAACTGGTCTGCTTAGAAATGGCCCATAGGATGAGAAATTGCAAGAGCTATGGTCAGAGAAGCCTTTCCCCAGCTGAGCAAGGAGCTGAATTAAAAAGCATTTGAGTGAGATATTCCCAATTCTGAAGGGCACAGCAAGAACTCATCAGCTCCTCCCTTCTGACCCTATTCCACAGTATGAGAACAATAGGTCTCTATGACATTAAAGGCAATAAATTTAGAAGGAATTACAAAGGATATTACTTTGCGCACTGAATAGACAGCCCGTGGTCTTCACTAATGCAGACATTCAATGTCAAGCATGTACGGATGGATTTTTAAAAAGCATTGGCTAGTTTAATCATCACTGGCTACCACATGTAGCTCCAAGATAATCCACGGCTGGATTTCACCCTACAGTGTTGCAGCTGACTACCTCTGGGGTACTTGTGTGCCTATATGTGACAAGTACACAACTGGGTATCCAAGATTTTTTCCTCCTCTGAGCTTTCATTTGTAATATCTCCGGAGGCATGAGGCCAAAGCAAATGGAATAACATCGGAATGAGAATGTCCAAAGGTAAAAGTCAGATCCAAAAGGGAATCCTGGAGTCAAGCTCTTTCTTTTTTGCATATCTGACTTGTCATTGAAGTCAGTGGGAAGTTAGCACCTGAATGTCTTGGTAGGTGTGATCCTTTTGCTGTAGTAGCAGCTGTGTAATGCATGTACTTTACACAACTGAGATAGGAAGCAAAGTGATTCCTGTCATCTTTGCTCCATGGGAACTCAGAACATCCTCTACTATGTTTTTGAAGGCACCTTGAGAGCTGCTTCCAAGTGCTTCCAGTGCAATGATCCTGCAGGTGAAATCTCTACTGCCTTTTGTTAGTTGTACCCAAGCATGCAGTTGATTTTGCTGTGCCCCATGGCTGCAACCAGCTGTTTCCCCATTGCCTGTAGCACTGAAGTTCAAATTCAGGCCACTTCCTACCCTGTGCCTGGGTTTCCTCCCTCCAGATATTCTGGGTCTCTGAATGGTCTTAAAAGCAAGCCAGCTGTGGAGTAACACGATGGCATAGTTATTCTCTTAGAAAGATGGAGGACAGCTGGCATGCAGGAGTGGACTGTTCCCCACCTCTCCACACACCTGCTGTGATGTTGAGGGTAGTAAGGGGGTGATGGAGATCTTTGGGTTGTGCTTGGTCAAGAGATCCTTCCTCCTTCTGCGCTGTGGAGAGCCCATCTTGCTCCTGTGCAGTGCCTGAGGGTAATTCATTGCAGCAGCAGTATGGCAACCCACCAGCCTTCCCTTTCCAGGGACCATAGCCCCTCAGAGGACACCACAGAGAGGTTTGGGAGCTCTGTACCTTTGCACGCAGAGCCTCTGGAAATTCAGCGTGCTACAGTGTCTCTCACTGTTGCTATCACTGTCCCAGTGGCTTCCAGTTTCCCAGGGCCGGGGCATAGCGGGGCTGGATTCATACCTGAACACCCTTGAGAAGGGCTGCCTGTGGGATGGTTGCCTATTCCCTACTGTAGGCCACTGAAACGGTGGCTTCTGGCTGCCAGGGGAGCCCACGGAAAGCAGTGGAGACCTCCTGGGTATCCCTGGACATAGCTGAGCACCGGCCTGGCCTCTCATTCCTCTGCTGTTCTGCCGGGTGAGTCACCCGCCCCCAGCTCTGTAGAAAAAATAAATCACAGCTGCAGCTACAGACGGTGATGCTGAGGGCAGCAGCACCAGCAATGAGCCGAGCACAGCCTCCTGAGACCCCATGTCCTGGGTAGGCAGGTTTTGATGACAGAAGCAGCACAAGATGCCTTTGGGCACCCCTTTAATTTCACAAAGCATAACCTGTTCCCAGTCCCGCAGTGATGCTCTAACAAGCTACGTTTTCATTTCACATTTCTGGTGGGTGCTCGGAGGAGTTGAACATATCCAATACAAGCAGCTGCAGGAGAAGCAGAAGACGTGTCAATTCCCGTGTACAACACCAAGGAGAAATGTATAAATGTATATTTCTTAGTCCCTGGCACAGACTGCAGTCTCTGAGGGCACAGTGGCTCTCACCAGCATGTCAATGATCGAGTGAATTCTCTGGATGGCATCAGCTGAGTGAAAGCTGTGCTGCCCAGTGCTGCTGTGGGCCTGGAGGGGGTCCTGGCTGCAAGGGGTGGGTGATTGCAGCAGCCAGCCCTTGGGTGTCTCTAGGGCAGGAGTACCCTGACCTCCCCATCCAAAACCACCACCTGATGATCAAGACCCCTGACAACCCGTCAAGGCACCCACCTCCTGCCCTTTCCCCATCAGGTGTTGTGCCACCAGTCCTGTGCAACTCCCATGAGATGCAACAGCTGAAGTAAGTAATTCATGGCTTCATGCAGAGCTGGTGGCACCTCCTGTTAAAAGACCTGTACAATATTTTCCATTGTAAGAGTCTGGTTTTAGTTGCTTCTCTTTTTGCCAAGTGTATCTGCCTCAAGCTGGTGTTTTTTTTTTAAATTTCATTCAAAACAATGTAATTGTTTCTGAAAGTGAGGGAAGTAGAAAATGGATTTTCTTTTAATCCATTCTGAACTGGGTATATATACATATATATGTAAAATCTGACAATATTTCTGTGCTATGTGCCCTGGAATGGGAGTGTGGACAGTCAGCATGGGGAACTTCCTCTTTTCTGTGCAAACCTGCCCCAGCTACAAGCCCTGTTCATGCTGGCTCAGTGAGTATCTGCTGGAGCTGGTTTCCCTGTGGCTCCAGCTGCAGTAAGCCTGCTAGCCCGTGGCTGGGCAGGAAAGGTGGGCAGTGTGGCACAGCTCCCCAGCCCCCATCCTACCATACCTCTGATCCAGCTGATGCTTCTCCTGCCCTGGTTATCCCTTTTCCATGTCCTTGCTGTAAGCACGGCTTACAGGTTGCTGTGGCACGGCTACTGGCCACATGTCCCTACCCCAGAGTGAGCCACGGAGTAGGTTTTTACCAGCCCAGTTAGAGGCAGGACACTGGCAGGGACTGAAAGCGGTGGAGGAGATTTTGAAAGGGAGTTAAAGTCAGAGGGAAAAGGAGCAGCAGGGGCTTTGCTGCAGGATGTCCGCCTATGGGAAACCAGGGCTTATGGGTCCTGTGGCTTGCAGAGGGACTTCTTGAAACACAGAGGATGAATTTTCTCTGCCTGTGGCTGGGCAGTGTGGGAGTGAGCGAACACTGGAGGGAATGTCAGAGTGTGACTCAGAGAGAAGAGGAAGGGAAGAAAGCTAGCACCTCTACTTCTGAAAATTATTTGTGTAACTTGCTTAGTTCAGTATTAAGGATCCAAGGTTTTGGGTTCACAGGGACAGGTTTTTCTTAAAAAGGGTAAATTCCCTGGATGTAAGTGGTGCCTGAATGTAAGATACGTGCTGTCCCTAGAGTCTCTGTGCCAAGAAACTGTCAAACATCACACTGACAGGGTGCATGCAACATCAGTTGCCTAGAATCCTATTTTTGAAGATGGTCTCATACACAAAGACACAAATCTCTGCCATTCTGCAGCTCCGTTTAGAAAACTATAACATATCTTGTATGTGTGCCACATCTACATGACCAAAAGGCAGCTACCTCTGGGCTGTGGAACCAGGGGGTAAGAAAGTGTGTTGGGCCCCCAGCTGGGAATTAGGGCCACCAGTGTAATAAGCCAGGAGCCTTGTAGCCACACATTTGTCCAGCACCTAGCAAAATGAGGTTTACTCCAAAACTGGACTTCTAGTCAGGCTGAAATTGAAGTAATAAAAATAGTAATATTATAAAAATCAATAATTTTAGCCAAGGGTATACTTAAGTCACATCTCATGTGAAAATGACATAGGATTCCACTAGCTTGCACACCAGATATTTCTTGTGCATTTATAGTATCTCTCTCTCTCTTACACACACACACTCTCAAAAGCCTAAAACACCAGTAATCTTTCTTTGCTGAAAGGCAAAGCCAACCTTAATAGGAATAAAGCCAGAGCTCCAGATTTACCTACACCCAATGGGAGTTCATGCTTCAGGATCCCAATGCTTTTTTTGCCCAGGTCCCTGCAATCCTAGCTTTTGCAAGGTCTGCTTTGCTTCTCTGGACTCTGGAAACCCCATTGAACTTGCCTTGTTCTGCAGGCAATCTGCAGTCTTTCATCTGTTTCACCATTTTCTGCAATCTTGCATCTATTTTGCTGTGTTTTCCAAGGCACAGGCTGTTACAGCATCTAGCACAAGGACATCCATGCTTGTCATGGGCTTCTGTGTTTCAACAATATAGCTTTTCCCTTCTGCTTGCTTCTGTAAACTGCAATGCCTAACACTGATGCCAGTGGAAATACGCTGCCTAAGGAATGTGGCCATAAGGAATGGCCTTACTGGATTGCACCAATATTTAGTGGAACTGATGCTTTGCTTTGGTGGGGAGTGGGTGCTCAGCAGGCCGTGGTACCGCGGTGCTCTCCAGGGGCTTCCCAAAATGTACCCCTGGCTGATTACATTTACCAACCGATACATGAAAGTAGCACTTAGGTTAGCGTTTGGGCTACTTCTTGCTGTGGAAATCCTTTTCTTCCAACACAGTCCCAGCATGAAGCCAAAGGCTGACCATTGATGGAGACAAACTGGGGACATTTAATGGAGAAGCCCAGTGGTGGGTATGGAGGCTTTGGTGCGGGCAGCGGGTTCTGCTGGCTCGGGGCACTTAAGGCCACCTTGGTGTACATGCTCCCCTGCATGCCAGGGGGCTTTAGGCAGCTGAGTACCTTGCTAGGCATGCTGATGAGGAAATCTATCTATACTCCAGGACTGCTATTGAAATGTGAAGTCTTTCCTTTACCAAATGCTTGTCTGGGGCTATAGCTGGACTACTGATCGTGAAGTAAAATGTCATATTACCAGTCCCCACAGTTCAGTCAAGATGCTATAGTGTGCTCCTGGTACTGTGCAGAAGAAGTGCAGGTGCCACAACAGCACCTTTACTTTCCCTATTATTATTCTTTGGGCAAAGGTGCATGGAGAGCTGTGCTCCAGCATTTTCTCAGTATTGAGTTTGTAACTCCTTGGCCAAACTTCCTTTGGTCCTTTGGAGACAGTGCACTTTCTCCTCTAGGTAAATGTTGGTCTGTTTTTCATTTAAATATTAATTTGAGTTGGCACAATGTAGTGTGTAATATCGCCGCTCTCTGTGAGGATTAGAGTGATTAGGAGTCTCAGAATTCACTTTAATCAGTCAGTTCAATACTGCTGAGATTTGCAGTCTGCCCTCTCCCATGCAACAGCCAGAGTCTTTCGACATGCTAACAAAATTGAAATGAGTTCCTTCATCTTAGACAAGGATAATTAATCTTCAAACACTGTTTATCTTAGCCCCAAAATCCCCAGAATTCAGAACCAAATTAATTTAAAGTCTAAATCTGCTTTAACTAGTAATTGGTTAATCAACGGGCTCGATGTGTAATTATATTCTTTGTTCACGCTCCTTACAGGCTTGAAAAGACCATCTAATTCTTATGTTGCTTTCATTCCTATAATTAGACCATGTGACATACAATGCTGTATGTATGGTGAACAAATTCTTTCCTGGAATAATTTTCCTGAGATTGTTTCCTGCAGATGAATTTGGTCTTTTTTTTTTTTCTTAAACTTAAAAAAGCTTTCATGTGATTTCTTGGTTATTTTGGATTTCTGTGACTCGCTTAGAGATTGTCAAAGAGTTTTAAGCTTTGAATCTTTGCTCCCTGCCTGTCACTGAAGAAATCTACGCTGTGTTTTTATTTCCCTCACTTGCACTTGACATAGCTTTAATAGTTAAGGGATCCTTGCTCTCTCTGAATATTGATAGGATGTGGCAAATTCAAGATACTGTCATACTTATTATCTTCCAGAGCAGACCAGCCACAAAACCTATTAGCTGGTGTTATTCTTGTGGACAGGAATTACTGTTGCTATTAGGAATAGGAGGTCTGAGAATAAATCAGAGAAGGAAATCGTGGTCTTTTTAACATGGAGTTGTGGGTCTTCTTTACTTAGTGGATGTTGTCATAACCCCCTTGTGGTCAGTGGTCCGGTCAATGGTTTTCATATTTCTGTTCACAGAATTCCCTATTTCCGTCAGCTTCATGAGTGCTCATATACCAGTATGTACTAATACCCTCTCTTCTTTAATAATGCCTCCTTGCTGAAACCTATTAAAGCCCGATGCCTGTTTAACCCTATGCATGCCTAAATGTATTCCATCTCTCATTCTTGTTTATGACATATAGATTATAGCTTCAAGAAACAAGTTGAAAACCTTCTCCTTCTGATGAATGAGATGCAGGAGAGTTTGACTGCTGACATCTTACTGATATAAGCTTTTAGAGGGCAGGGTAATCTCATGTTTTTAGGTGTTTGGGCCAAAATCCCCTGTGGATTGGTTGGATTCATCTACCATTTTGCAGTACCCTTAAAGTGGAACATTTGCTTTATCTGCAAAGAATTAGTGCCTGCAGGTCCTTTCTTCTGATACCTACCTGAGAATTTCAGCAGCACAGAGGAAAAATGAAAAGCGGAGAGAGATGAGAAACTTTGGATGAGCTGCACTGGATGTGATGAGGTGACAGAGGGGTCTTCTCCCTTGCTAGTAGCCAGACAGCTCTGACACATGCATTTGTCCTTGGTACCAGCAGTGTCGAACACGAGAGCTGCCTGGGGCTCTGCAGGTGAGGTGAAGGGCAGTGAGTAGCCTGGAGCAGCAATTTCTGCTGTGGGGATTGACAGATGTTATCAAAGGAACTCCTTCATGGCCAGTAGCTTCCCCATCATGATACCATGAAGTGGAGATGGTGAATTAGCAAGATGTGCCTTGGTGAAATTTCAAATTCTGTTCAACATCAGATCAGGAATAAGCAGTGAGCTGAAGCATGGGAGTTGTTTGGTGTATCCCACTCCCAAACCTATCTCCAGTTGCGCAGGGACAGGGTCACCTCTCTCTGGGAGAAGCACAAGGTCAGACGTACCAAAAACACACTCAGAAAGATTCCGTCCCTGCAGGAAGCAGTATCTTTTAAAATCTTTACCCTTTAAAAGTTTTCCTAGCATTCTGGTTTAAATGGCAATGTCAAAGCATGTCATGGAATGAGAAGGCAATTGCAGCAATCATTTAAATGCATGCACCTGTGAAGGTTTCTGTGCCCTCTCTACCAACCCCTTTGAATCCTTTTCTGAACATTTGCTGTTGTCTCAGTATTTTTGCTAAACAGACAGTTCTTCCAGTTTACATTCACTACTCTGTAATGCCTTGCTCCTGAATGCTAGTGTATGTTACAGCCAGGGTTTCTCTCGCTTATTCCTCTTTGCTGAAAACCACAATGATCAGAGGATTCCTTACCTCCCCACCTAGAGGTACCCCACGTGGTACTTCTGCCCTGGTGTTGAGCCTGATCCAAGTCCCTGGAAAAGGCCTCCCTGGGCTTGCAAGGAGCCACCCCTTTAATCTTTCTCCCAAGCAGCATCACAACTAGGAGCTCAGAAATTTAGTTAGAGAAGCAAGCACTAGCTGTGACTCTGTCTTTCCTAGTGGTCCCCTCTACAGCTACAGTAGGGCAGAACCAAGCAATAGCCAGCAGCCCCGTGTTAGCCCTCATCAGGCTTGTGGCTGAGCCCACGTCTGCTTCTCAGGCTCCCTCTTGGAGGTATCTTCACTCTGCAATGGTGAGGTTACAGGATTGTTAAGTGCAGTGGTAATGAGAAGTAGGGGAAAGTCTGTTTTAAAGCTCAGTGTGTAAAGACATAGTTTCTGCTCGTGTTTATGGTAGAGAGAAATGCAACATGGAGAAATAAATCCAAGGGGTTGTTTTGCAAGTGCATGGCTCAACTACAGCCCCCAGGTTTGTGGCCCCTATAAACTTTGGGAGCCCAAGTCCTGGGGTTGGCCCTAGGCGAAGGTCTCGGTTCACCCCTGCTCTGGGATGCAAAATGGAACCTCAGCTAGAGCTCCCACATGCAAACACCATGCCTCAGCCTCCTCCTGTCCCATCCCACTATGCATAGCATTGGCTTTGGAATAGTGGAGCTGTGAATGTGTATTTCTTTATATTTAATTGCTACCTTCTGAGCCTCTATGAGTCACATTTTCAAACTTTTCTTAATAAATGTGGGGATAAAAAACATTCTTGAAACGGGCTTAAAAAGACAAAACAAAGCAAAACCCAAATGACAACTGCAATTCTCCTGTGATTTCCTGCCTTCGGTAGAGAGATTTTAAGAACATAAAACATAGGAAGATGTGATAAGATTCTGGAAGCTGGGGATGGTGGAGAAATGACACTTTGCCTGGGCTTTGTGAGTACACAGCGGTCCCATTCAAGCCATTAGGAAGACAGAAGGAAGAAACATTCTGAAATTTCTAAATTGTTTCTATAAGAAAACAATTCAAACAAACTTATTTTTAAATTTTTTCATTTCAATTTTTTAATACGATGTTAATTGGCACTTTTCCAAGAAGGGTAATAGACCATTTTAGTCAGTGAAAACCTTTTATTCTGGCACCTAAAAAAAAGTTGCTAAGACTGCCAGTAATGACTTTATACAGCAGAAAATGTTGACAAAATATTTCACTTAGTGTTTGTAAAGAGGAAAAAGTGTTTCTCTCCCCTTTTCATTTTGAAAGAAAGACATCTCTTGACTCAAGAACCCTTCCACCTTGAAAAATGGTGTCCAGAGCTGCTTTAATCATCGCCTTCCAGGAAACCTGGGATTTCACTACCCAGTTTTCACTGTACCCCTTCACAGCCAACCCTAGAGCAACTGATGAAGGAAGTCTTTCTTTTTAACTAAGGTACCACACCTAGACAATGCAGAACTGCAAGTTTTTATTTGTTTCCCATGATGTAAAAGGTGACCAAAAGTAGAAGAGATTTAACACAACCTCCTATTGCTTACAGGACAAGACTGTTCAAATAACCCTGGTCTGTGTAGGAGGCTTAATGTCATAGAAATGTGCACTCTGGAGACTTAATC
Organism: Xenus cinereus; assembly: GCA_025774025.1. Taxonomy (NCBI): domain Eukaryota; kingdom Metazoa; phylum Chordata; class Aves; order Charadriiformes; family Scolopacidae; genus Xenus; species Xenus cinereus. The sequence continues at coordinate 26,415,715 of JAOXJK010000019.1, read as the reverse complement.
CTGATCCCATGCAATTTGTAGAGCAAGGAGAGCTGACACATGTAATATGAAGCCCCTCAGTGAGGGACAGGGCAAAGGACACTTGACAGCTCATTACTGCTTTAGCAGATACCATGATCCTCTGCTGTGCCTTGCTCTAAAACACTCAAAATATTTCTGCATTATATATGGAAGCTTGAGTTACTCAGTTACTTCCAAAGTTCCAGCTATTCCTTACCACCATGGGGACACTGATTTTAAACTCCCAAGAATGGGCTGTCTTTCCAGGACTCTCTGTACTGAACAGGGAGATGCTCTGAGGACAACCTTCCCATTGCTCCTTAATGCTCCTCTGTCCCACCTAGGCTCAGCTGGGAAACTATAAGCTCACAGCATAGGTAGCACAAAGGTGGTTTTAGACAGGTTTGTGAATATCTCAGGCTGTTGCTTTCTGTCATCACTTAGCTCTCACTGCTCAGAAATCACCCGTCTCTCTCCAAAACTGATGCAGTCTCTCCTGAGTCAATCATTTCTCAGGTCCAGTTTGAAGTCCTATTCCTTGCTTTACAGTCCTCCTGGCTGTATGGTAGCTTTTGGAGAGGTTGGGTCTTCTTGTATGATCTCAACACGACCCATGCAAGCTCCTCCTCAGCTCTTGCTTTGGCAGCATTCTCCTTTACAGCGCTGGTTTTGGGAGGTCTTATACTCTGCAAGGATTTGGTGTTGCTTTGGAAAGACAGCTACTGTAGGTAATATACTTCTGCTGTACAACACCTCTGCAAACTGCTACTTATAGTAGACAAAAAACCTGCAGGAGAATTTGAACATAAAATATTAAATGTCACTCTGAAAAAGAATCACCCCAAATTTCTATTTTAACAGCTGCAGAGCATCCCGAAGACTGTATTTCTTGGGCATCACTACATTCCTTGCATTACTGAAATCTCCTGGCCTTCAGGCTTTTGTAGGCCTCTGCGCAAAGACTGTCCTCAGAAAAGCAGAATCCCTGGCCTGGTGTTTCTGCTTAATTATACAAACATCCTCTGGAAAGTGTTTTTCTTTCCCTTGCAGGTTCAGCCTCATCATAGGTCTAAATTTGCAGATAGAGGCAAGTACATTATAATGGCGATGACTGATAGCCAAAGATTTCTTGAGTTCAGTGTGTTCCCTAATGTAGGCCATTTTTCACCATCTAGAATAGCCTGATAATGATGTCATTTCCATTGCTTGAATGTTGAAGCAGCAGCCACATATCATGGAGTTAAAATGACTGTTTATAGGACAGCTAAATTGTGTTGTTATCAGTTTAGGGCAGTGTTTGCTTTGCTTCTGGGGACAAAACGACAATTGGACTTTCCTAAAACTCATCAAACAGGATGAGAATGCCAAGAATACAAATCTGCACTGTAGTCAAGCTGGGGAAAAAAAGGGAGAGAAGAAAAAAGGAGAGCTATTTTTGTGTGAAGATGTGATGACCATCAGATAAAAATGACAAAGTTGTACTTGCCAGAAAATAAGTCACATTGCTGATCACCGGATAACTTTGATGTAATATTCTACAATCATTTAACTGAGATCTCATGGCAAGATTAATGGTGAAGTTTTTAAAACTTGCATGAAGAAGAGCTTTCTTCTAATATCCAGCTGTCAGACAGCCCTTATCTGGGGCATATGTTGATTGATTATGATTGGGATTGAACTAGAACATGACCTCTAAATAAAAAAAGAAAATTATGCAGATTTGAAAGTGAAGCATCAAGATTTTGGGTCTTTCCTAAGCATTTCAGGACTTGTTTAGGGCCTCATGTGATTATATATACGTAACCTATATGCATATTTGTCTTTGCAGACTCATACCTGTTAACATGTGAAAAATCAGCAAGAAAAAATTTCAGCAAACTTTTCTGTCCTCTGTATCAAAAGGTTTAATACATTGTTTCCAACATACAGGACTCACAGTGGAAAGAGTTGTTTATGAGATACTATGTGATATTAAGCAGTGCACAGATTTTGAGTGAAAGCAGACCAATTCCCTTTGAAAAAAATGCTCGTTTCTAGTGTATGACATTGGATGAATTGTTATACATACTTTGGAATGGATGGTGACTGTAAATCTCACTTTGGACAGTTCATGAAATATTTGCAGCATATTTTAAACTAGCTTAGTGGTGCCAATTCTCCTCTAGTGCTTGCTGCCTATCTTGTGTTTTCATGGAGGGACTTTGAGTGTAATGAAGAAAAGCTTGGGTGGTGCTGGATGGCCATGGTCCCCGCCAGGCTACAGCCAGCTGGAAACACCCTTCTGCCCAGGACCCTCTCTTCTGCAGCTAAACACTGAAGAAATGCAATAGGACTTTGCAATGTTGCCCTCTGTTAATTCCACCTGCAAAGCAAGGGCTTTACAGCACTGTGACATGTTTGACCTGATCAGTCACCGAAACTGGATTTGGAGTAGCTAGGCATATGGAAAGTGGCTAGGAGATGCTAAGTTCAGTTGTGGTGGCTCTAAAGAGTGCCTTGTCCCAGATACAGTGATCAGATCAAGTAGAAGGTGATATCCACCTCCATATTGTATTGCTTTGTAGAGCATAGCCATGAAGCCCTGGCTAAGGTTGGTGCTGCCTGCACCAACACGCACAGGTCCCACCTCTCACATGCCTTTATCAGCACTGCATTTCCATTGTGCACAGTCCTCTCTGTGTTGTGTCTAAAAGAGACTTTTTTTACCCTTCTTCAGACCCATCTCATAATAGGGAGTTTATGCAGCTTTCTTGACCCTGGGGTGAACTCCCACACCATTGCACTGATCCCTTAATTGAAAGTCATAGTCTTACACTTTAGCCAGATGAGAAAGGTGAAATAGGAGACAAACAGGGCTGCTTTGTCTCTCTGAGGAGCTGGCTTGGTACCCCAAGAAGGGAAAACAAGGGTGTGTTCCCTCGCCACACAGTGAGGCTTCCAGGATACAGATGGCAGATGCACTTCTGAAGGGTGGCTGAACCTCCTCCACCACATCTGTGTTTTAAAAACCCACCAAGCATTGAAAATTAAAAAAAAAAAAAAAAAAAAAAAGAGTGCCAAATCAAACCCTGCATGGATGATCCCTTCTTCACTAAAATAGGGGGGGACAATCACAGTGGAACATGACAGCATTCAAACATGAAATGTATTTGCATTTAGTTGTAAAGGAAAACCACAACAACAACAATGTCCCTTCAAGTGGCCAGTGGTTTATTCAGGAATGTACCCTTGGGCTCAAAGAGGGCTGAGGAATGCTGCAATGTGACTTCCCTAAATTGCTTCACACCCCTCTGCTGCAGCCAGCCAACAATGAACATTTTGCAAACAGATGTCCATCTTAAAGAAAGAGGCTTCATTTTCCTGCAAAAGTCCACTCCCTATTCCGTACCTTTTTCCTGTCGCCAGTTATGGAAAGGGGAGAGGAAATGGAGAAGCAGTAGAAATATTTACCTGCTTTCTCCCCAAGAAAAAAGGCAGGACTAACAAAAGCAGATTTCCCCCAGCCTTCTGAAACTCTTGTTTCTCTTCTCAGGCACAGTGGGTCTGGGGACACCCATTTTCTTACCCTCCCATAATAAACCCTGAAATTTTTAAAAGGTTGCATTTAAAAAAAAAAGAGTTATCAGTCCAACAAAATTTTTAGGGAAAGGTTTTAAAAATAGACAAAAATGTATTCATCTTCTTTCTTCTGACTCTTATTCAGGTTTCTTATTTGCATCTAGATCTTATTTGGGCTAAGTATAAAAGGGGGCTAATAAGACTTCAGGATGCGTAGCTGAATGAGAAGCATGTAGGTGGGAGATACTGCCAAGAGCTTGATTTTCAAAAGAAAATGTAATGGGAATGGAGGTGGAGCCCTGCCACTTCCTCGTGATCCTGGGAGTGGAGGCGTGTGCTGCAGATTGGATTACTTACATGTGTGACACAGGTAAAGGTGGCAAAATCCAGATCCAAATGACAGAGCTTTATAAATTGTGACATGGATAAAGATGTTCCTGCCATTGACTCTCAATAAGTTTATAAATCATATTTTAGGCTTTTGGAATTGTGTGAAAGAATCTGACTTGAAAAATTAAGTAATGTTCAATCATTTAAAATAAAATGAAAACCTGCATTTTTTAGTTAAATATCTAGAGGCCAGAATCACATTATGTCTGCAATCTG
>JAOXJK010000019.1:26380898-26393162 GCA_025774025.1 Xenus cinereus | reverse complement strand
GCAGTAAATAAACTATTCCAGCAATAAAAGTATTTATAGCATTACTCCTTTTTTTTTTTTTTTTTTTTACTATTACTGCTGCATTGTTTGTACTGGTAGAGGTCTGCATAAGAATAGTTCTTCTTTTAGAGATGGACGAAACGGAGTTTGGGGTTTTGACTGACATTGACTAAAAACAACAGTGGGCAACACAGAAGGAACTCAAATGTAAAGTTCACAGCCAGACAACCCAGAAAGTTATTGCCAGCTGCAGGCTTGCTGTGTTAAAGAAAATAAACACGCAAGCAACTTGGCCCTGTGGATCATAATTTAAAGAGGAACAGAAGAAGAAATATGACCTGAATTGGTAGGTAGTAGTTCTCTGGCTTGAATAAATCTTAAGAGTATTTGGCTGCTAACAGTTCACAAGTTCGCACTGGCAAAATACTGCCTGGAATCAGTGCAGTTAGCCTCCTGGTCTTGCTTGTTCTGCGAGTGAACAACCCATTTTCTATGTAAGTGCGATTGAAATGCTGCAAGGGATTGCGGGACCATGATCTTGCATAGATAAAATGTGTGTTTGAAGCGGAGAAATTTTTTTGCACCTACATCACATGGAGAGTCCCTCCTAAACAGAAGCAATGTGCTTGTTGTTAGTTTTGCACAAATGTTTTCTGTGCTGCCTTTCACAATAAATCTTTCAGGAGAACACTGGCAGTTTATAACGAGCACTGACCTGTGAAACAGAGGAAAATAGATATTGTTAAAAACCTTGGCTCACTTGCTCAGAGGTCATGTGGCAGGGCCAGGTAACTTTTGAAGTGGTGCGTGGGGGAGTTGTTTGAAGTGGTACAAGCTGCAATAACAACACAACTGACCCGAGTGTGTAAGCCTCTTTGCACTACTTGGCATGTTTAGCCCAATAAATAACATCACGAGACATCTATTCCCATCGCGTTGTTATTCCAGTGTGATTCAGATGGGTGGCCAAAGGGTTTCCACATGTGTGCTTTGCTCTTGGAGAAAACAGGCCATGGAGTCAGGTGTTGTTAATTGATGTTTACCACGATCCTGCCCCCCTCAGCTCAGGTGGAAGCAAAAAGCAGCAGACATCATCCTTTTTGATCACAACTTTTCAAGCAATTCTTGATCTCTAAATTTCTCCCTCATCTTTCACTCAGGTCAAGTATGTGCTTGCTGCCTTCTTTCTTGTTTTTCTGCTATTCCTGCTACAAACACCCAGACAAACGTATGCCACTGTCTGCAAGCACAGCACGTAGCCTGAGGCTTCGTAGTTTAGCTTCTGCTGAGGCATTACCTCCCATGCATCCTCTCGTGGGTGCTGTGCCTCCAGGAGGTGTCTGTGGGGAGTGGGGGCCATGGAGAGGGTGCAAATCTGTGCAGAGGTGCTGCAAAGCCTTTCTAGCTTCCTTAGCTGCTGAGAGCTTGAAATCACTGCTCGGTCTGCAGGAGGCATGCGGACCTGGACTTCTGATGTTGCAGGAGATGGCTGTGGCCAGATCTTGCGCAAGCCTGATGAGAAGTTAAACTGGACTGTTGTTTCTGTCCTTCAGTCATTAACTCTCCAGAAATATTCAGCTGTAGGTAGGCTAAAACACTTGATAAATTCAGGTCATGTTTGGCAAATACTTCTATCCAAACAGCTAACCCTGAGTAGGGAGAGAGGATTTTTGAAAGTGTGATTTTTTTTCTCTGTTAAAAAAGGGAAAACAGGCCCTCAGGGGTAGCTTTTCCCATTTTGAACAAAAAACATACTTGGTTGACCAAACTGTTTTTTTTGTCCTGAAATAAATGAAACAATTCACTGCAGGTGGAGCACAAATAACTTCTGGTCAGCCCCAGACAATTGTCTCAGAAGGGTGGGCATCTGCCTGTAGGTGATGCCTTTTCCCCTGCTCTCCTGCTCTTCAGTTTCCTTTCTGGTTCTACTTGCAAAAATTTGTTCTCCCTTCCTAGCTGAAATCACTGTGTTTGCTCTTCCTACCTATTAAATTAATCAACTGAACAAATCTGCTCCTCTTCCAAACAGAGGGATGTCCTCTCCCTCACCATCCTGCAGTCACCTGCCTCAGCCCCTGGCTCAGAGGGTCTCCCTGGTGGAGGTGTGGGTGGGTGGGGGCACGTCGCTGCTGGCCAGGAAGAGTACACTGGCCTTTACTTCTCTGTCCTGAGCCAACTGGGGTAGGTAAATGCTCTTTGACAGATCCATTGACATGCTGCTCCACTGGTGGCTTCTAGACACCTGCTTTACTCCTCATTCCCTGCGCAAACAGCCAGTCCTTTGGAAATGTAGGACTCGTTCCTCTGGTCAACACTGAGCGAGCTCTTTTGTCCTTCTGCACAACTGCACAAGATCAAACCAGAAAGGATAAGAGTTTTCCATTCCCCCTAAAGCCCTTGGAAGCCCTTGCTGGCTTTCGCTGTGCTCGCTCGCCGCCAGCCCCTGCAGGAGCTCTGTTTGCTCTTCCTGTGACTGCAATTACCAATGCTCCCCTTGGCAGCTCTCCCGCCCTGGTACATTCCTTTTTGTTATGCTAATAGACTTATAACCAGCTCCAGCTTCTGAGACTGTAATACACCCCTTTTGATTCTCTAATCTACTTCTCTCCGTGCATTAGGGCAGAGAACGGTTTGCCAAGGGCCTGGCAGAACGTGTTTAGCTGACTGATTCTGGTTGTTCCTATTAGATCCTGGCATGCTTCTGAGATTTGTCACTTCCACACAAATCACACTCCTAATCCTAGGGTTTAGCAAAGTTTGGATGGATTTGGATTCTACTACATCTTTTTTCGGGGAGATGATAATGCTCTCTGATGAAAGATCTCTGGATGAAAAGCCTCTGTGCTAAGTATGAGCATAAGAGGAACATCCTTTCGGTCCAGCATTCTCTCTTTTTTTAGATTAAGGATGGGTGCCCATGTCAAGATGGCAGTGTGAGTGCATTGAGGCTCTGAAGTTGTACTTGATACCTTAGGGGTGAAGATGTGATTTATGGTTGCCGTAGAGGCATGTACAAACATGGACATAACTTAGATCCTGCATTCCACAATGTGGCCCTCACGGAGCTGATCACTCAAATTACATTCCCAGGGAGCTGTGCTTCCTGGTGGAAACCCTTTGAAGTGCTCAAGCCCCATGGAACTGTCTTTCCTCAGAACAAAACATCAGTATTTTCATTAGTTATGATCAAGAGTGTATGATTAAAAATGTTTCAACCTGATTTTATAACCATATTCTTCTTTCATTGGAAAGATGGCTGGCCTCTGGGGTGACAGTCTTTAGCATTTGTACCACTGTATCATTTCATGACTGCCTTCTGTTTTTTTCCCTCCACGAATGCAGGAGGAGCACTTGGATTTACGGCTGTATGTCTAAAGGTCACATAACAACCAGCTCACTGTATGAAGTCTGGACTGCAATATCATGTGAGGGGTATTATGCTGTTCCACATTTAAGCAAAGCCCATATCCTACCATAAACACCCATAAAAGGCGGGGAAATGTAGCCCAGTGTGCAAGACAGTCAGGGAATTGTGATGTGAAACACAACAAGTACAGTTTCATCGACAAACTCAGAGGGTTTGGGCAGGTGTTCAGGTACAAGCGTTTTTAAATTCTTTTGCTAAAGTAAAGCCTCCACCTTTCCTTGCAAACTTCACCTTCCATGGTTCAAACCTCACTGAAAAACTGTTTGGGGATGGAGAAGTTGGAAGCGAAAGATTCCCAGGGGGTGTCTAACTTTGAAGGCATGAACATCAATGAATATTCATATGCAATTACTTTTTGCATGTCAGAAGTTGAGGATCGGGTCTGTAGCGGCTGGTGTAAACAGCTGCATTCCTGGGCATCACATGTGAACACAGGGAAGGGAGGTGGGATGGTTTTTAGTAGCATGAGCGGGGATGAAATGGGATGCCTGGCATGGGATTTCTTCTGGAAGATAGACTACTGCTGCTGCTGCACAGATTGCCAGGCTCTCCCTGGGGTTTAGTTTGTTTGATTAACCTCTCTCTGACAGTAAATATGACTTGGAAGAGCTTCAAGTTTTTGGATAGCACAAGCTTTGACTTGGTACAAAATGGGGCACCTTTCAATGTGTCGGGGTGGAGCAGATAACCAGCCAAAGCTGAAGAGCCCTTCCACAAAGTGGGTCTTTCCAGCCACCTCTCAGGATGTGGGCACTGATGCTGAGCTTATGTGGTTCTCAGGAAGGCATATTTTTTGCCTGTAGGAAATCCTTCTTTTATCCCTGTCTAAAAAGAAAACATGGGCAGTGTTGCCCTCTGAAATCTGCAGCAAGAAGCCTTTTTTTACTGCCTTCCCCACTTCTCCATAGTTCCCTAGTAGAATTTCACGTGGATTACGTTTAGCATGCTTGGTGGCTTTACAAGAAACACTTATTGCAAGGGAATTAGATGCATTTTGTGCTTGGAAATTTGCTTTGTTGTTGTTGTGCTGGTCCTAATTCTTGCCTTTGAGAAGGCAGCTGCTCCCTGCTCCTGCCCTTAACATTGCAGAGGTCTGCTTACTCCCAACTGCTACAGCTCTTCATGCAGCCAGGGAAGAAAAACATCTGCCTGACAGACTATCAGCAGGACAAGGCTTTCTCACTAGGCATCCTGCCCCCATTATTTTTACTTTAACAGCACAGCAATTTAAAAATGAAAAAAAAAAAAAATCTACACAAAAAGGAGCCAGCAAAGATAGCTGTAAAATGGTCCCAATATGTGACCAGAAATCAGAGGATTTTTGTGTCTCTGGCCTCAGTAACCTCTGAATATTAGTGTAACAAGGCAGAGAGCAAATTAGGTTTTGAGAGAGAATCCTTCAAGCAGTGAAGAAACTTTTGCCAGAGTAGTCCCGCTACACTGTGCAAGTCAGGTTTCCAAAACTAATGTGTCCTGGCAGATACTGCCAGGCACTCGGTTTTCCAGAGCTTCTTCCCCCCTCCTCGCAAGGATGGAGCTGGGACAAGGTGCAGGGCGCTAAGACCCCTGCCTCTCCCTGCCCTGCCCTACCCTGCCCCGACACCCTCTGCAGCCCTGTTTTGTTTTACTAATGATGAAAATCTCCGTGGTAATCATTCACCTGATTTGTGCACGTGATCAATTACTTCACTCAGCAACAATGCGGTGTCCGTGTGCAGGTGGTGGGTATAATCACCATGCTAATTGGCAGACCAGTTGCAGTTGGGTTTCAGTTGTTGATTACATCATGCCTTGTATTTTTTTTTAGACAATGCAAAAGTCAGGCTACCCTGCAGGTGGGCTTTAGGTTTGTAGCTGTCCTCTCTTTTCAAAAATAAAAGCATTAGGAATCCCCACATTTTAAAAAGTGATAGTTGCAGTGGGGAGGGGAGTCCAACTCAGAATATTCAGAAAACTAACAGCAACAAGGAAACCTAAACCATGCTTTTATCTGATCTTCTGAGGAGCGTGACCTCTGCTTGGCCTGATGTAAACCAGCCCTGATGAATGCGTACTGCCTGGGTAGTCCCAGCTGAGCTATTTCCAGTACAAGTGAGAGGTGACTAGAGCAGTAAAAAGCCCCCTCCTGTAATTTTTTTTTAATGATCCTGTGGCGGACACCAGCAACCCTGCAGTGCAAGGACTGAGGGAATGGGAGTCCATTTCATTTCTCTGTCAGGAAAAGTGCACAGTCATAATCATATAAAATTCTGCACATTAGCCACTTTTCTTTTACAATAAAGCATCTCTTCAAGAAAAATAAAAATAGATAATATGGCATAAGCCATGATGACCTCATAAGCCATTATAGCTAAGGAATACACTTAATTCCCTTCTGTGATAAATCTGGAATTGATCTTCTGTTTATGTCCTCTTTTTAACAACAGCAGTGTGGCTACAGCTTTGGGGCCATGAAATGATCGCTGCACGGATGGTAATTTTGCTGTTGTCACTGCACTTAATTTGGTGAGCAGCCAAACTTCACTTTCTGTTTCTCCCTTACGCCCTTCCCTGCCCTGTGCCTTGGATGCTGATACAGGGTGGCTAACCACCATATCTTGCTGGGTGACAGCTAGCACCTGTGTTTTGGAGCAGCTCTGACCATAAACTTAATGTCCCCCTGCGCTGGGGAGACATGTTCGATTGGGAAGAAGGAGTTTGAGCAGCTTTCCATGCTTGAGAGCGTTCATTTGCTGCAAGGGTGGGAAGCAATGCACCAGTGCAGGAGGAAACCCTTCCCGTGGCTCCTACAGACTCTGGCTGCATGGGAGATGAGGGGATGCTGTGACCAAATTTGCAGTGAGCCCAGTTTTGGATGGTGCTCCCGGACAGCCTGAATTGCTCAGTGTTCCTCCCGAGTCACTACGCTTGAAGGGGGTGTCTGGAAAACATCCAGGCATCTCATGTTCCTGCAACCAAGGCCAGCGCTGGCAGGGACCGTCCTTTTGAAACCCTGTGTTAGTGATACTGTGTCCATAAACCAAGGTGGCATGACACTAGCAACACAAATTATGGCATAATTTGCAAGCGAGACCTTCATGTCAGAGCAGGAGAGCTCCGTGCCCGTTCTCCTGAGCCTCCTTGCAGCAGATGGGCTGGGGGAATACACCCTCCCAGGGCACAGTGGCTGGCTAGCTCGGTGCCAAGGTCGTTACAGGCACAGATGCTATGTGAGGATCCAAATCCAGGCACTGAACAGGATTGCATAGCCTCATGCACCACCAAGTGCAAATGAGTCCCAGTTAGACTATACGGAGAGTGGGAACCTACAGGAAAATACAGCTGGAGACACCAGTGGGGACCAGAGAGAGTGATAAGACAGCCTGTGCAGCTGTGGCAGCTGAAGAGCTCAGTTTTCTTTTTAGCGTTGCAAAGGAAACCTTTGGTGAAAGTTCAAAGAATAATAAGTGAGATTTGGGTATGTTTATGGGGTGTTCCACCCAAGATTAAGTGCAGCAGGAGAGAAAGCATGGGGAGGCCTCTTTGCAGCCTTGCAAGGCGGCAGTCGAGGCGAGCATCACTGACACCGCGGAGATCAGCGCACCTGTACTGAACAGGTAGTGGTGAGCCTGGGAGGAGGGATAAAACGCTGTCCTCTTCTCAACCACTCTCCCAGGTGGATGCAATGGGAGTTACTTTAACCCTTACAGTTGGCAAAACCTTCCTACTGCCAGTGCCAGCTCTTGCGGACTATCACAGGCTTCCTTATTACCCTTCAAAGTGACGTTTTAGAAAGCCTGGAGATAATGACACAGATCAAAAAAGAGAGGTTTGTTTAAACAGTATTTTCACAGGCAATATACTATTTCAACGCGTAACAGCATCTAACAAACAGCAACCTGCGTGAAGGTGCCCGACAAAGCTCGGCTTTCATCCCCTGCATTTGAAATAAGTGATTACACGGGCAATATTACAAATCAAGAGGGAACACCCAGGCACACTGGAATTTGAATGCTGGAGCAAAATTTTGGCATTGCTACAGTCAAATCATGCACTGACCATGCTGAGGCTGGGATTTTTTGCAAGTCTCTAGTGAATTAACGGGACAAATGCAGTTTTCAGCCTTTACTCAGACTGACATGAGTCATTTAAAGATTTCAGTGGCTCCTCTGAAGCACGCTTAGTTGGAGCTCAGACAAATAAAGTGCTGATGTAGCCAATTAATGAAATACAGGCTTAATTTTACTTGTGGGCTGAAATCAGTGCAATCATTAACCTGTTTGAAGTGCATTGCTGAGTTAGTAGCTAAGACTTTGTAAGAAGATGAATGCAGATTGAACTCCAATAGCATTTTGCATAAACTTGATAAAGCTTGGAAAATTAGCTTTTCTAAGTCAACATAAGTGTCCACAGTTTTATGGAATAAAAGTAACTCTTGGAATATCTGCATAAGTCACTCCTGAGTATTGGGAAGGCATGCTTTAATGGGCTTTTTCATTAATGAATGCAGCCACTTGCGAGGTGAAATCTAGGAAAGTGCTGAACAGAGCACAGCAACAGCACCCAATAATTCAGAAAAGAAAATAAAGATGACAAACTGCAGGGAACTCTAAGCATCTTCTGAATATAATAGCCAAAATACAGATTTTGTTCTGGACTCCTTGATTAATATCTCCTACTCCAGCTTAAGGTGCCATGGAACCTTTTAAAGAATACTTTCTTTTACAGAGCCTCTAATAGCATTGCACTTCCTAATCATCTGCTGGAGCAGGATTTCAGTATTGACCTGGAAAAATACTATATACTAAATCACCACAACTATTTTCTGGAAGAACTTGCTTTTATTTTGATGATCTTTTATCCAAGTAATAACACAGGCCAACATTTTATGACAATGGCCTGATTCCTTTTCTCTATTCAGTTTTCTTCCTAATATACTTGTAGTTTTGCCATCAAAGCAGATTAATTTTCACTCTCAGTTCACTGGCGGAGGCATCCCATTACACCACACATAAAACTCTGTGCGTGTCTGTGGGAGAGCACACGTGAGGGTGTGCACAGCCGAGCTATTAAGAAATTGGCCGACTTGCCTGTTTTTCGATTTTAAGGAAAAATAAGCCATCTTTAATTCGCTCTCAATTTCTCCCTCAAGCTGTTGCGCAAGCTAAGATAACAGCTGCCCTTGGTCTGAAAACCCCTGTGCTGGTTTTCAATCTCTTTCCACGGACACCAGCCTGTTTCTTGTGCTGCTGACACATCGCCTGGCGTTACAAGCCCTGTGCAGCAAGGAGGCCACGGGAAGAGGGGGCAGAAGCACAGGGACGCTGCCAGGAACAGAAATCTCTGGCAGAATATGGCCTCGGCACCGGTGGACAGGATCAGCAGCAGTTAGCGATGCGGCTGCCACCTTATAAAAGGATACTCTAATAGACCGGAGAAGAGAGCTGCAGTTCCTTTGCAACAGCTCTCCGTTTCACTAAATGATTAGAGTATTAAAGTCAGTGGAAGCCAGCAACAAAATTGCTCCATACATCCGAAATAGGCTGTATGAGGCTTCGGATTTTAATTCTGTATCTTTTATTCTCCATTCTGATTGGGTAGGAGAAATCTGATTTCTCCTTTTCCTGATTTTGGATACTTACATACCTTTTTTCTAGTGGATTAACCCCATTCTCCATCTGGAGGCCTGGGATTGCACCATATTTTCTTTGCTTTTACAGTCAGCTGGAAAATCTCCAGCCCCGAATGGGGCTCTATGCCCTTGGCTTTGACATTTGGTTTCCAGTCTCTGCTAATAATCAGGGTTAATTCCTTTGCTTGTCCTGATGATTTGTGGGTTTTGAATTGCCCTAATTTATACAATGCTTCTGTCTCTGGCCCAGCCCCCCTGTCCTATGGCTGGCACTCTAGCAGCATCTCGATCTGTGCTGGGAATGTGAGAAGCATGTCCTAAAATAGGATGCTTCTCTGCTTTGCTGTTCTCTCCCACGGGGAGGATGGGAGCGTGCAGCGTGAGCACACCAGTTACCTGGTTTTAAGTATCCTCTTCCTCCAGAGCTCAGCCTCTATAATCTTCTTCCTTCTCAAACGGGACCTCCACTTTTCCTGTGAAAAGCAGACAGATATACTGGCATCATCTTTCACTGTGTATACAGCTTTCTTTTCTCTCACAGCTGCCCTATACAATCTGGGCAATGGGAAGAAAAAACCCAAAATTTGCATAATCAAGCAGCAACCCAATGTTTTATTAAGCCCTGAGCCCCTTCCTCCCTCTTTCCCCCAAGTCTCCTTCATGTGTAAAAAGAAGCACCCAACCCAGCACAAGAAGTACCTTGGAATGGAGAAGACATTGCCACATTAGGCATAAAGATGAAATCGAAAGGTTAAATGATATGAGCGCTAGAGAGCCAGAGATATTAGGGTAAATAATAGCTACAAATTACTTCAGTCTCTCAGGAGCAAGAGGCAGTGTGTGCTGCCCCTGCCAAGAAGGCCATTTAAGAAGCATAGCAAAGGGAGAAGGGAACTGTATCATGGTTAACTGAGGAAGACGATATGGAAAGTCATCTTTCTGGCCTCTTTTACAGGAGATCAGATGACTGATACCAGCTGATGCATCGCAGAGCTACTTGAAAAATGCAGTGGGTGGTAGATCCTCCAGATCTCCTCTAGAGGCTTCCACTGGGACAAGACATTACTCATCCAGCAATCCTAAAATAAATGAAATAAATCACAGAATCACAGAATATTCATGGTTGGAAGGGACCTTTGAGATCATCGAGTCCAACCATACACTGAAATGTGAGATAATACACTGAATGTAAGAAATACCAATTCTCATATTCCCTAGTCCTACTTTGTGTCTGTAACAGCACCCCAGAATGGCTGTGAATTATTTTAAAATCCTTTTATTCTGACAGCACCCTGTCAGACCCTGTAAGAGGAGGACCAGGTGCATAGCTTTCTTCTGAGGAGAGAGCAGTGGGGTGTACCTGTGGCAGTGGGGTATGATGGACAGTCATGCAGGCAGGGGTAACGTATCAATGGAGAAAACATGAAAATCTCATGTGCATTATGCTTCGTGCAGCTGAATGCACACCACCAAACCAACACTCTTTCTATGAAGCAGAAAGCTGTTGGGATTTGCTAGAAGAGATGATCAAAGCATCCTCATTTGCTTGGCTTCTCAGTAAGCTTTTGATAAGCCCCCCAGTGAGGGATAAGTGGAATCAAATAACTGACCACAAGACAAAGGGGAAAGTCCTTTTCCAATTAATATCTGGATAAGCAACGGGAAAAGAAAAGATCCCAGGGTTTGATACTATTTGTGGTGAAATATTTCAGTGGAGGAATAACACAGGGAGATATGAGAGTTTATGGGTATGGAGTTTATGAGACTTCACATATTAATGCTTAAAAAGGGGCAACTTTTTTAGTATGTCTTACAATCTGCGAGCAATCACACACTTCACTGAATATGGCAGATATCATATCTAAGGATTAAATGAGAGAAGAGTTCAATCTCCCCCAAGTTAAATGACAATTGATCTGGTAGGTGCTACCCACAGAATCAAGGAGGTGTTAGATAGATGAAGGAAAAGGCCAAGGGGCAGTAAGTTTTTTTGAGCAGTTTTGGCCAGCAAGAGGCTTAGAGAGGTGAACAGGAAAGTGTGCCATAACACTGGGGGGAGCTGGACATTTGTCAGTGCTTTGTAAGAAAAAACTGTGCTAGAGAAAGTCTTGACTAAAACATCAATTTCTTCTTCTCATAGAAGCAATCTGCAGCATCCAGAATTGAGGTTAAGCATTTGAGCTAATCACTTTGCAATATCCAACTGAGCTGGGAGAATTAAAAATGGTGACCCTGGGAAGATGGCTGGGAACATTAGGTTGCTTTAAGCAGTGACAATGCTATGAAATTATTCTTTTTTCCTTTTCTTTTACCCCTTAATTTCCAGCTTCCAAGTTGTTCTGATCTGGAATAGTCTGTCAGTAGAAATACAGAGGGAAAACCCTCATTGCTCCTTGGTTTATGAGCTTGCATAATGCCATTGCCTCTGGTGGAAGAGGACTGTATTCTGCAGGACAGAGGGGTTTTTCTAAGCCTTTGCTCCTTCATAAAACTCCCTAGAAATATAGCCTTTGGAAGACTGGGCAGTGGCTAAAAATTTCTAGTTTAAATGGGAAACAGTGCATCAGATTATCTCCCTGATGTCCACAGCCTAGGGCAGGTCAGTGGCTGATCATTGAGCACATTTTACTTAGAGGAAGGGAACTGACCAAGCAAGGAATTATTAGTGCATTTGGAATAAGCTTCTTGTTTAATAGCAAAACTTACATGTGTTTTCTATGAGCTTTAATTGGAAAAAGGGACAAATGAATGTCTTGCCATACATGAATTCAACAAGTCCCACGATGGTTTAAATATGCATGGATATTTTGGAAAAGACAAAAAAATCCCCTGTCAAACCAGAGGTACATGTTTTTGCCCAAAGGCAAAAATCTCGTTTTTTTTTTTTTTTTTGCTCTAACCATTCACAGCGAGTCTATGTAACTGTTTATTTGGCTATTTAATAAATAATGGAGCACCTCCCTCACGCAATGCCCAGTATTTACGCAGCTGCCTGGGAGCCAGAGACACTCTCCCAACAGGCAAGGGCTGTCAGGAGACCTGGGGCAGTGTTTAAAACATCATATGTCCCTTCGGTCAGACACTCTTGTCCTTCAGTTACACAGGTTGAAAAGAGCAGAGTTTGTCCCCAGTGTTGCAGCTTGCTCTTTTTCATTCCTCCTCTCATATAAATATTTTTATCCTATAATCAATAGATTGAAATGGAGTGGTTGCAGGGCAAATGACT
>JAOXJK010000019.1:26327711-26345573 GCA_025774025.1 Xenus cinereus | reverse complement strand
ATCAGGTTCGTCTGGCAGGACCTGCCTTCCATAAACCCATGCTGACTAGGCCTGACTAGGCCTGTTCCCTTGCTTGCCCATTATGTGGGTTTTGATGGCTCTCAATGCTGCAACTTTCATGCCTGAGTATTTTGGGTTAATTTCTTGTGTTTTCTCCTATTTGGTTTGTGTTTTGTGTTTTGTTTTTGTTTGTTTGTTTGCTTTTGTTGTTGTTGATCTGCGTTTTTGTTTGTTTGGTTGGTTGGTTTTATTTAATCTATGTTGTATGTTTTAGAAATAAAAAGTTATAAAATGATTATATCATCTTACCTGTCTGAATAGTGAGTTGGCAATTGTCTGCACCACCTTATCACTTTCCTTGTTAGAACCAAATACTATCCATGCTCAGCTCAAAGTTACCTCCTCATCTCTGTATCAGGTATCTCTCTGGCAAGACCAGAATTTCTAGTGGCGAATGAAGGACTCCCACAAATACGTTACCTTTCGGTGAGAGCTGGTTTATTAAGCATTACATAACAATTGATCAATAAGTTCCACCCTGCAAGAATAACCAGGTAGATGCCGACAAAGTTATTTTTCACAGCTCTAAATGACCATGAAATAATAGTTGTAAGAAATGCAAGACTTGGTCATGACCTCAATCATTTCAGTGCAAACCCAAAGCCAGTTTAATGAGTTACTCCTAACCTAACCTACGTAATGAACACCAGCATGGAGGGCCTTAGCCACAGATTATTGATGTCTGTCTGCTCCTATCAAAGGATGGTGGAGTGGGCTGTTTTTTTTCTCTGCTGAACTATAAAGATTGTCCGCCTTTGAACATTAAATACTGTAGTACAGTTATAAGTAAATGCAAAGCAGTTCTTACTAAGCAGTTTCCAGAAATGTATGTTCATTAGCGGCTCTCAGTTGCAGGTTGCCTGCCTTTTCTTGGCAAAATACCTGACCATTCACTAACACGGGCTTGGAACAAGATGCCATGTTACGTTACTGGTAGCTGGAGGCATCTTTTTCTTACTTGTGAGGTGGAAAATCTGATCAGTCCTTAGGGAAAAGCTTGGGCAAAAAGTGATCTTGAGACTGCTTGAAGTGACAATGGTAAGTTAAGAATAAAGTTGAGTGCACCTCACAGAAAAGAGGAGCATTGGTACCTCTGCCCACAAGTCCTCGTTGTTCAGACATGACCACACACCAAGGTAAGCAGCGCATTCCTGCAGGATTTCCCTACTCTACCATGTCATTCTATCTGGACAGAACTTCTGTGGGACCCTGGCTTTCATCTGGACGTTAACCAGTGTTTTCCTCACTATGGAAGTCCCGGCTACCTTCACATTCTCAGTGCCAAGGAATTCAATAAGATTGAAGTGCAAAGTTTAAAAAGAACAAGAAGGATCAAAACAGATAACTGTACTGCAGATAGAAATTTGCAAAACCAACAGTGTTCCTAAGGTTATCTTTTGTAAAAATTAATAAATAAATCAGGAACAATCTCCTCCCAGCCCATAACATGCCACTCACTTCTGTGGGCAGAGCAGGGGCAGCCAGTCAAAGTGCAACTTGTGCACGTTTCTGAAACCACTTTGTAAATACAGTCCCTGCTTTGAGCTGGAGGAACAAAACTGGACTCTCATTCCCAGAAGTAAAAAGTCCCTGGCATCAGCTGCAAGAGGTGTCCCCCACATTCAAATGGAGCAGGACTTTTGCAAGTAGAAGTTCTGAAGCTATGACATAAATGTAAGACTTTTGGAAAAAGAATTCAGTAACAAATAGTCCATCCATAGGAATTTAAAACTATAAATGGACCAACGCTTTTCTGTTGCCCCAGTTACATAATTACAAAACACACAAGTGCAATAAAGAGCACAGTTTGAATGTTAGCCCACATGGCACAAAGTGCTTAAGATGATGCTATATTTGCAAACAGGACATTAGGTAGATTATCACAATACAAAGCAATTCAATTAGAGACAGCGTGACCTTTTACTGCTTGTGCTCAAAAGCGACCGAAGGAACCTTGCCTATAATCAACATTTAGCTATCTCTACTTTGTTGCTGTTTTCTACCATTATCTAAATGAACATGTCTTTTCTATATTGCAGATGAATTTGGACGTCTGTAGTCTTTCAACAGGGACATTTCTCTTTCTCAGCTCAATGTTCTGAGTATTGTCAATGAGGTCATACATATGTTCTCAGTAATATAATGGTAGCTTCATTTTAACCATCAAGATATTGATTTCACCCTTGGGAAACTACCAAGCTGGGCGTCATTAAAATAACACTTTCCACTTTGCAGTGATTGCAGTAATGCAGTATCTCCTCTGGTGCACCACAGAGAAAAGCCTTCCACCCTTACTGTCCTTCCTGCTGTGAAAGTTGTGCATTAAGCGGTGCCTGCTGCAGGTAACAACAGTGTTGCATGCACTACCTCACCTTAACACATTTGAAATCAAAATTATAACCTAGGCTAAGGTGCGGTTTCTCCTAGAAAAAAAAAAAAAAAGAAAAGTCATTAAAAAACCCTACTTACTTCACCTAAGAAAAATACCTATCATTTATATATCAAAACTAATGAGTATCACGTGATCAAGATCCCAGTTTTATCTCTGTTCTATATGATAAAGAGCTATGACCCCTTCATATCATGCTGGTAAATTGGCTCAATAATGACTCAGAAAATGCCACCTTCACTTCCTACCCAGCAGCTGAGTTTTACTACAAGTCCTTTAATTGCAAATAGATTCTCTAGCTAGGCTTTCTTTTTAAAAAAAGTTATTGTTCTTGCATTTGAATACTTTGTACTTGCTTTGTTTTAAAATGTAATGCTCGGCACATACAGTATGTGGTTCTGAATAATACCCTCTAATATAACAAATACAGCCAAGCCTTTAGTGTCAGAAAATGGTTTATGGAGGGCAGGAGCCTCTTTTGGTTAACAAGGGAGAAAGGCACCTTGCTGTGCAGCATTGAATAGTCTTCACATACAGTTACTTCACTCCAGAGCAGCTCGCAATGCTGTGAGTGAAACAAGGAGAATAAATTAGTTAGGGGATTTAATTATAGGAAAGTAGGGAACTGGGGATGGGAAGTGGCCCAAGGGAGGGCCTGGGGTTAGTGGCATGTTCAGCCAGGCTACGCTGGCCACTCGGATTTCTGGGAATTTAAACAAGTGCGAGAAAGCCTGGACATGTAGTTAGTTAAGAAGTACCTCTGCCAAGTCACCCCAGCAGCACCCGGAATTGCTGAGGGGGTTAATGAGTGTCCCTGGTCCCAGTCTGGTAGGTGGCAGGAATGCAGCTGAGTCAGGGGGGAAACCATGAACTCACTGGGTGGACTCACCATAGACACCAAAAGCAAAACTCTCAGTCCTCCTGGAAATCCCCAGTTGAAGGGGGTAAGGCCAGGGGGAAGTGCTTCTGCTAACTCTCCCAGTCAGGGAGACCATATATGTACATCTTCTTGAGGCCATTGTTTAAAGGAATATTTCCATCCCACCCCTCACACAAGTATGTTCAAAGCAGGAATAGCTAAGCATTTTTCCAATTAAGGCATTGCTAGCTTGCGAGGGACTGGAAGCTCTAGGTTTTCAAGGGGGATGAGGGGTACTAAAGAAGGTACTTCTCCATGGGTTCTTCTGAACCTTGGTCCCTCCAGCCCTGCTGTGATGACTGCTCAGCCAGCACATATGCTAGTTTTCTCCTGAGCTTCTTTGTGTCATGGGCCAACTAATTCATCCCAAGAGGAAACTGGGAACTGGTGGATGAGGACTTCTCTCCAGGATCTGCTTCGTGCAGCCAATGAGGATGTGGGCTGTGCAAGGGTTCACTGCTCAGCCCACTAGTCTTTCAACATTATCTACATAAGTCTTGGGCTCTCCCACATCCCATGCACGCATGACATACTGTCACTTTCCTGAGATAAAACCACCGTGGTCGAGGGTTGTCAAGGCTCTTTCTCTAAAAATATTTGTCTTATCTTGAATCAGTACACATAGAACAACTAGCACGTTGCAGGGGCTGAAGAGATCAAAGGCATCCCAGATGCCCTCTAGATTCCATCAGCCAGGCAGCTCCCACCAGATGGTATGGCAGCTCGGCACAAGAAGATACAACCACTGTGCTTAGCTGAGCCAGCTTGCATTTCAGAAGTTGAATCCAACCTTTTCCAAACATGGAGCTGCCACCAAAAGGTCTGGTGCAGCTTCATGTAAATATGGAAGCAGGACTGGGTCTTTGGTGAGGATGTCTTCACTGGCCACCTCTACTGTACCATGTTCACATCCAAGAAGTGGGCTCATGGATGGTCCTTGTGACTGAGCTTGCATAAACCAGATAGAATGCCCCTGCTGTGGCCCGCTGGCTGGAGCATGGACTTGGAGCTTATCAACAACTGCTCCCCAAAAATAGGTAATGTGCGACATCGACAGACTCTGTCAACTGGCATCGCAAACATTACCACCTGTGTGACCACAGATATCTTCAGTCCTTAAATGGTTCTGTTAAGTCTGACACCTTTTATACAGGAGTGGCTTTGAAGTCTGGTGATGTGGCTCCAAGAGGGCTCCCAGTTTCCAGCCAGATGCCTTAGAGGTAGCCTTCTATCTTTCCAAAGTTTGTATCCTGGGTTGGCAATCTATCTCACATGGTTAGTACCAACAGTAACAGACACTGGTATCCATAACCCCAAATGTTCCCCATATAAGGGAAGGACTGCTACAGGTTGCAATCAAAACTGAGGTTGTTTAGCAAGTGGGGCTGTGTGTGGGAAAGATAAAAGCAAGTGTCGTCTGCAGATCTAGGAGCCAGAGTTGCACCCTTTCAGGTGGTACACCTCGCCCAACCCTGCTCCTCCACGCTGAGGCCATCCCAGAGAAGATGTCAAGAAGCCAAGAAGCCATGGATGCAAGCAGGATGGGAATAGGCTGGAGGTCAGCTTTGCCAGGGAGTAAAGAGGAAGGCATGCTGACTTTTGTTGGTGTGCTCTATTGTGGCCCCATGCAAGGTGCAGCACACACAATGAGAAGTGAATCTACAGGGGCACGTGTGTAAATGAATACGAAGATCTCTGGGACTGGGACAGCAACTAGGTCTGTTCTGAGATTTGCTGCAGTTGGTCTGCTCCAGGGGGTCTGATCATGAAGAGCATGACCGTGAGTCATCCCTCACCAGCTGATCAGTGGCCCCAGGCTCCCTTCATGGATCATAAAGGCTGCACAGATGTAGCCTAAATGTCTCTGTAAGCATCAGAACTCAACTGTCAGGCACCACTATTACTCACAACTTGTCATTTGACAGGGTAAGTTCTTCTGAATCAGATTTTCCAATAAAAGCTTCCAAATCTGTGCATCTTTTTTAGTTGGTGGGTAGACATCCAAATGATAGTGCTGTCCAGGGAGAAACTCATGACTAAGTCTTCCTGGAATTCACAAAATTTACATCCTCCTACTTATTCCACTTTGCAGCTCATTGTCACACGCATACCCTGAGCCTACTGAACACAAAGGATGTGTGGAAAGAAGGAAGAGGGACTGGTCGCCATATTACTTGCTTTCACTTGCTGCTGAGCACTTACTCAAAAAGGCCCAAGAACAAGGTGTGCTCAACTGCAGTGCCCCCCAGGACCAAGCTGGAGCACCCATCACAGTCAGGGGTCTGTAGCTGGCCAGGTCAGCTGCTTCCCAGACAAATATCCTCATCCCTGGAGGCTCTGAAAGAAAGGCTCTGCCATCAAGATCTTGGCTTGTCCTCTTGCAAGATGGGAATCGCATCTTTTGTCCACACTAGTTATTTGAAGAAGAGTTTAGGCTGCTAAGATCAGGATAGTGTTCAAGAGTCAATAAATCACCAATTTCCCCAAAAAATCCTTAATCAAAAAAATCCTCCCTGCCAACTCTATTATAAATCAACGTCAGATTGACACTGTAAAATAATCCTTCCGAAGTCATGTTTCTCTATTAAATATGGGTCTGACTAGTTCCTATTTTGTAACAAAAATGCACATCAAGACTGCTGTAGATGGCATCTATTTCATTTATATTGGCCTGAGCTACCCTATAAATTTTGGGGGAAGGGCCATGATTCGTAGCATTGTTAGAGGCAGGTAGAGGGGGAGGAGAGGCAGGAGGTAGCTGAAAAAGGGTCTGCAGATTTACCATGCTAAAAATACTGGAAGTGGCATTCTGGTTATCTGGATTTGCTGGAGCAAAAGGGGAAGTCTGGGGAGCATTTAGCAGTTTGAGTGAAAAGGAATGAAGACTGGATTTTTTTAACAAAAGCTTCCTTATTTCATCTGCTAATTAATAATTAATTAATAATTAATGTTACCTAGGTATTAATAAAAGCAAACAAAAGACAAAGAGCTTTGAAAAGACCATCTCGAAATCCTGTCACTCCCACCTGTTCATACTTTTTCACCTACAAAATCTCACAGTTTCATTAGCTCTTCACTCATCCTGGTCTCCCTAATCTGCAGGGTTTTCTAACCTGCATTTCTGAAGAAAAAGAAATAGAAAATCCTAGAGGAAGGGACAGTTTTTTGCTGTTCATTAGGGCAGAGCCTCGCTCAGTCACTGGGGTCCTGATCTAGAAGCAGGACCCATAGCTACCATGTCAGTGTCAATGACGTGAAGGGTGAGAAGAGCCACCCTTTTATCTGGGCTGGGAACCCCACGGTGCTGAGTCTCTACATGGTGCTGTGCACCACTGTCATGTCAGTAGTGCTGATGGTGCAACAGGGCAATCAGCCTCTCTTCATTGAGATCTCTGTAACTCCGTGGTCCTGAAGAGTCACCTCTTAACAGAAGACTAAATGTTGTCTTTCATTTTAACTTTACAGACTTTGATCTGAGCAGCTGCATCCCAGCCCTTACAGGGAGGGCTCACATGCGGGGGCTTCATAAAAATGCCACCGCAATCTAAAGCAAAAGAAATGTTGCTGTTCTCACTCCCACTCCATCTCACTGTGAAAAGTCAGGCCTGTTGACATGCAAAGGCAAACATAAATACACTTGTTAATTATTCCTTTGTGCATTTTTACTTTTGTTGGAAATAGTCTTGCAGTACTACATTTTTATTCTCAATAATGTTTGGTGCCAAATCTGATATAGACCTACGGTATGACTTGTATAATTCATACTTCATCTGTCTTCGGACAATGACATTGATATTTCTCCTGTTCATTGGAACAGAACATATTATGCTTACATTTTCAAACAATTAAAAGACCTTTCACTTTTGTTTTGAAAGTCTTCTTTAAGTGAGGATAGAGCTTTGGCTGGGATGTGTCCTTTTCACGTGGAACATCATTCAGCTCCTTTCCAGGTAAACTCCATGTGGAATCTCTTTGGTATCCAGCAGTGAAAAAATGCTGATTGAACAAAACTAATTGTCTGAGATGGGTCTCATACCCAGCCCTTCAATGGTTAAGTAAAGGTAGTTCTTCAGTCGTGCTGACTTCATCCTTTCGGGGTTTTTCCATCCCCTCAGTCACGTGGTACACTCTGTCTTTCCTTTTTCTGATGCAATGCAGCCTACATTATTGAAACACTCCATTGCTGATTTACTAATTAGCCTTTATTACCAGAATTGGTCTGACCTTATCTACCTTCAGTACTGTTCTTCCTGGCTCTGTTCCTCCAGAGCATTCTCATCTATTCCCATGTACTATGCACATTCAGGAGCTTGTTTGGGTTATGAGTCAGAAGATAAGCCCGTCTCCCAGTCTGCAGCTGTAGCTGGAAGGCTCCTGAGGCTTAGCTGTAATCTCCAATATTCTTTACAGTAATTGATATTTTCTTTACAGAGTAGATTGAAGGATCAATATCTAAAAGCAGTAGAGATATTATTATAATTTGCCCGGCATTTTTAATCCAGACTATAGAGTATAGAGAAAATTTTACATGCATAGAAGTGCATGCACTGAATATAACAATGTTTTTTCCTGCTGTTATGCACAGGGGGTGTGTCAAGAGTCTCCAGCATGAGGTGAACAGTTTCCAGAAGCCAGGTAAGGTTTGTTCCACCATGTACTTCTTGCTCTGACAAGGATGATGAAGGTTGGTGGGAAGCTGTTGTCCCACCTTCTTCCTGAGCAGCTGTGCCAACAGTGCCGTGACATAAATAATAAAAAAACATTAACTTAAACCAAACACTAACCAACCCAGAAAATCTCTCTGTTGGAGTAGGCAGCTGTATGCTGCAGACACCCACAAGCGTACTTATCTGCTCACCACGTTTAGGTGGAGTGTAGGAAGCCTGCCCAAGGGGGCTGATTCACTAACAACCAGCAAGATTACACCAGATTACAGTCAAGTTTAGCTGAAAGGCGAAGGCTGCCATCAGAAGCTGAGGAGTTCAGCCCAGCAAGAAAATGGGTGCTATCACAGAGTTATGTGCAGAGCACATGGGATATTGCCGGTACTTGGGGGTTCTATATAGGCAAAAGAGCCAGAGTGTTTCTCTGAGAGGCTTTGTTGAGTTGTTGATTTCATAGAACTTGTCTGATTTCTTCAGACCCCTGAGTTTGCTGACCTCAGTGGAGCGGCAGCACCCTGCAACAGTTCAGGGCCTCTGCACAAGGAATTATACATAGTTAAATAGCTATTCAAACTCTGCACTTTAGGAATGTCACACCACACACGCATGGCAGCCTTAACATTTTGCTACCCAGATGAAATGTAGGAGGAATTCCCTGCATTACATGAATGTGACTACATTGCTCTAATCACAACATGATTTATCATAAAGATTTGGGAAAACATTTCTGTAAAACAAATTTTTGCCCTGGAAATGGAATAGTGGGAAGCATTTCTTATGATAGGCTCTCTGCTTTTTGCCCCCCCTGATATCAGACAGATGCACTTTATACTGTTTCTTTATTATGCTTTCCATATTTTTAAGCACAATGCATAGCACTGCCAGCAGAACGCTGTGGATAAACCCGTTGTGTAATATTGTCTCCCACACTTGTAATATGGATGGTACAGACAGCACATGGACTGTACTGTGGGCAAAGAAGCAAAACTGTTTTCTTGTGAGGCATTGTTAAATTATTGACATCATAGAACTGCCCAGTTATGAGTGGGTTGGAGCATATTGTAGTGTTTAGAATAACACCTGCAATATTCCCTTCAGATTTTGTCCTAAGAGAAGATGGTGCAGTCATTATTCATTCTCTTTATAAAGCTATAGCAATTTGGCACTCAGTCCCTCAGTTGAGGGAGGAGAAGGGGACTGTGGTCTTTATTCAGGCATAGCCATTTTTCAAGAAAATACAGCTGACAATGACAGAAGACTTCCCAATAGAGTACACAAATCAGAGACAGGGAAAACCAAAAAAACCCCTCCAAAGTGCTCCCAACAGTACAAGGAAAACTAGAAAGCTAGAAGATTGCAAGAGGCTGGCTAAAAAAGAAAGCAAAATTAAGAACTAGCTATAATATTGTCATGATGGGAAAGGCCATTACCTGCATCAGCAGCATACAGCAGTGGCAGAATAGGTCCATCCAAAATCCTCAAGGGCTCATAAAGCATACACAACTCCTCAAACAAATAAACCAATAACCTATATTTTCAGTGGGAGTGCTCACAGAGAGACCAAGAGACTGATCAAACTACAATGCATGCAAAAGGACTGACTTGAATAAGGAGCAGCTCATAGAAGGTGAAGCAGTTTGGGCTAGATTCATAATCAGGATGAAAGGCAACAGCATTTGAAGGAGAATGACCCAAGCAGCTGTGTAACTCCACCGGCACCGACAGTCTTGGGCAAGGCTAATGGGCACTCTTCCATCTGAAGACAGAGTAAAGATGGGATAGGCAAAGGGGCTGCTGCGAGAAAATGTGGTGGCACAAACAAGGAAAGTATGCCCAAATGCAGAAGAGACAAACTACAGAGGAAACACTCTGAATGCTGTGATGAGAAAAGTGTACAAACAAGGGAAAAACATGAACAAAATCACAGAAACAAGTGGGCATCCAAGGGGTGACTCCTTGCACATACACGAGCTCAGCACAGCACAGAACAGCAAAGGAAACCACCCACCACAAAACACACATGAACAGTAAAGCTCTGTGGAGTACCAGATGCAAGAGAAGGGCCAAAGCCATGAATAAGTTAGAAGCCAAAAGCCAAACAGACACTGGGATATGGCTCAGTGTTTTATGTCACAAAGGCACTCTAAGTCTTTTGCAAGGAAAGAAAGTGAAATTGCAGCAAAACAAAGCAAATTAAAATCATATGATGGCATGCTTCTGAAACCAGAAACATAGTGTAACTTAAAAGCAGGGTCAAGGAAAATGGGAAAAAGGGGAAGGCTGGGATTTCAGGTAGAGAACAAAGAAGCCTCTACTTTTATTAAAATAAATGACCCTAAAAACCCCAAAGCCAAAAGAAAAGTTCCTCTCACAGAAAAATGGCAAACTGAAGGTGTAGCAGGAAAAATTAAATATCCAGTTCCATCAAGGCACCCAGAAGGCTAGTAAGTTACCATCATGTTATTTTTCTGATGGACTGGGACATCTTCCAGACTTGTTACATGTGATAATAGATAAAACAGTTTGGCTATTATTGGAGCTGACTCCCAGAAAATCAATTCTATTACAAGAGCAAAACAACTAACAATGGGAGCTACAAAGAGAATAGAAAAGGAGATCGTATTGTCACAGAAGCCAAGAGCTGGACGAGTAGCATGGTACTTGCTTAGAAACCGGCAAGCTATTTGCCAGAGACCCTTAGTGCTTCAAACAGAGCACTAAAAAGAGCTCAACATCAAAGGTTCGCAAAAGGAGGAATATAAACTGACTTGACATCAGCAAAACATGTTGGCAACCAGTGCCAACAATGGATATTAATAAATTACATCGGAGCTACTTCACCATATTTGGGGTGTCATCAGATTGATAAAAATGGCAAAGGGGTAAAAACTAAGGGCAAGACTTTCAGTGTAACCAGAAAGATGTACAAACAAGATCCTTAGGAAGCTGCATCATAGTGCATGGTGGTCTGGCAGCACAGATACAACCGCAGCGTGGGGAAGGCTGCTGTGAATCATGGCAGAAATCCCCTCTGTCTTCTGGGACTGTCCAGACATGCAGGACTACAGTTGGAAGTGGGGTCACAGGCAGGAGTCCACTGACTGCACAAGGTCTGTGACCTGGCCTTGGGAAGGCAGGAGTAATAAACCACATATCCACACTAAAGGGATTAAGTCAGTTTACATAGTATTAGCATTTGTAAATTACCTACAATTTCTTTTCCCCCAGAACCTTTAGGTGTAAGTAAACTTTCATGATTACTGTTACACAGAAGTGGTATATGGTTACCTCAACATGACACATCTATCCCATAACTCAGAAACTGCCTATCCATCCCAAAATATTGGGCTATGTACAGAAAGATGTGACAGATGCTGCAGAAGTGGCAGTAAGTGGTTTCTGTGTTGAAGGCCACACTGAAACAGAGGCTTGCAGGACCTTGTAGATGTGAAAAGTACATGGGAAATACACGTAGCATGTACAAGCATGGGAAACCTTCAAAGACAGGGTGACCATGAATAACTAGATAGTTTTTCAAAAAGCCATTACTATCAGCTTCTGGAAGCTTTCATCACATGTTACTGGTATTGCAGAGCTGGCATTTAAATATATGCTGCAGGAGATGGAGGGACATTGTAACGTGAAGCATGGCAGTTCACCAAAAATATGACATCATCAACTTGAAAGAAATACAGGCAACTGAATGACACAGAAAACATCAATCATGGTAGTTATGAGGCAATTTCAAGACAGAGGTTAGAAAGAGTCTGAGAACAAGCTATATAAAACAACAAATTGAAAATGTTCATGCCAGTCAATTTGTTACGAGGGTGAAAAATCAGAGAAAGGCATGATCTGCCTCTGAAGACCACTGAGACGGGATGAGTGGACCATGACAACATTATATGTAAAAGCAGTTGTGTTGCAGCAGAAGCCTTCTCCAGGACACATTTGAGCCAATTTGGAATAAAAGCTGGGAAACCAGAGATGCCATAGCCAGCTGACTATAAGACCCTGTGGTCACTTCTGATATGTGTGGGAAAACTCAAAGGCAATTAAGATAAACCACTTTCCTAACAGACCTGATGGCATTGCAGAGAGGAATTTTTCATTGCAGTAATCTAGTGTGCTTCCAATACAAAATGCTGCCCAGGCTCACAGAGACCAGAGACATGGACAACATAATGACAGCAACTGTCCTTCACAACTCAAGGAAGATGTGGTGAGCCTGCAATTTCATGGTGTGGCTTCACAGGGGAAATCCAGGTTATACAAAGCTTCATTCAAGTTACCTTTGTCTGGGAGGTCGGTTAGATCAGATCAACACTAGTGGAAGATGGTTAGAAAAGTTTTTTCATGTCCAGCAGAAAGTTTTGTGATTACCACAATTTACCAATTCTGCAGCAAAATTTACTGAAGGCATTTGATGTTCATTGTGAACACCATAGGAGAAAAACATACATGTAAAAGAGGAAATTTGTAGCCTAAAGATGGGGCTCCCATTCTTGACTCTGGTGGATTCGGGGTTCAACTTCTTTATCCAACAGTTTTGAAGGACTTTTACCTAGGTTTTCCATATTGCAGGAGAACATCTTTAACCAGAAACATATTCTGTGCTGAGACCACTTGGCTTTTCTCTTGAGTTTGTTTCCCTTAATCCTCCCTGTTTGTGTTTTTTGCGGGGGGGAATGAGGGGAGAAAAAAAATACTTTTGCAAGGGACTGTCTGCAGAAAATCAATGGGAGCAATGTTCATGGGTAATGACAGACTATATGATATTCCCCCAGGCACTCTCCCATCCTTGACTACTTCACCTCCAGGTATATCTTGACATAGATGCTCCTGGGCCTAGTTTTTTTTTCTTGGTGCTTGTCCAGTGTTCCCTCCAGCCCCCATTAACCTTTAGTAGTTACTGCTTTGCCACACTCTTGTTTTATGCTCGTACACTGAGCACAGCCAGCTGCTTTAAGCTTTTGATTGGTTCCTCTACGTGAAGAGTTATAAAACAGCCTTTTCAGTAAAGAAAATCCTTGAAGTGGCACAGAGATCATGGTCTGTAGCTACATTAATTTATAGAGAAGTCCTTGTTGAAGACAAGAAAAATAAAACACTCTAGATTTTTCATTTTATCAGATGATTATACCAGCAACTTTACTTCCAATTTAGATCCTATCCCCACTAAAGATAGTTTTAAAACTTTATATACTGAACAGAAAGTTGCTTTCAACAGGATGTATAATTAAACAATATTAATAGCTTCCTCATTAATTTGTTCAGTGCTCCTGGACATAAGACGCACATCACATTTTTCTGAGAGGTCCTGACCACTGGCTGATGTGGAAGCGTCTGTTTGCACTCACCACCATTCATCAACTATAGACATATGAAGCTCCTTTCTAAATCTGCCTATAGGAAGTTCTAATACCTCCTCTAGTGATAGCCAGAGCAGGTCTGGGTGGAGCACAGCCAACTGGCAGGACACGTTCTTCCCCATGATGCTCCATCTGCCACCCCTTGTGCCTCTTCTCCCAGGAAACACTTGGGGATAAAGTTTGAACCAGAAAGAAGATAAGCCTGACATTTAAGAGTTAAAAAGCCAAAACAGTCTGCCATTGGATGCCAAATGGTAATGATTTGAGTTCATGACAGAGAGATGTTAATAACGAGAGATGGGAAGATTTTTTTTTCTCAACCTGTGGAATTTTTAAGCTTTCACAATTTTTCTATATCTCATATCAAGGCAGAAAGTTGAAATACTGAAAGCCAAGCCAAATTCTCTTCCCTCCCTTCCTTCTGGATCCTGTTGTTCAAAGTGTCTTTCAATTTCAAAAGTGTGTTTCCTCTTTCTCCTATTTTTGTCTTTGGGAAGAAGTCATTTGTTATTTTTGATCTGCTCTCTCTTTCCCACCGCCCTTCAGAAGGCATCCCCTTGGCAGTAAATGCCCACACCTCCGGCTGTGACTTCTCACCACGTCCCTACAAACAGTGGGGTAGAGCCGGTGTAGGGGTCCTCAGCACTCTCCCTCTAACTGCTACCATAGTACCTACCCAGCATGACATAGCAAATGTTTTTAAATTTAAAAATCAATGATTTAAAAATCATTTAAATGATATGTTTCAAATGTAAAAATGGCTTTCCAAACATGTCAAGACATGTGTTTCCACAAGATCTATTGTCATAGACATGAAGTCTGAGTAAAGCTCTGTTTTGATGGCTGTTTGCCTCCCAGGGAAACTGCAGTGAAGCACCAGGACCTACATTTATAAGACAGAAGCAGGAGCTGTGTTTCTGCACCCTGCAGCACAACTGGCTCTGGAGGGAACTGGCCTTATTTTCCAATGCTGGCTACTCTAGTAGGTCTAAATGAAGCTTGGCACTTTTGGAAGTCAAACCTTTTTATTCAGGGACTCAAACATAGATCCTGGATCTAGCTTCAAAGACTTTTGTGCTCAATCTTTCCCTAGGACACAGTAAATCATGTCACTTACAGACACCTACATGTACAGCCTTCACCAAGATGGCAGTGGAAACAGCTAGACTACTATTGCTATTCCTCAGATTATGGCTATGTTATATAGGGATTTGTACTGCAGTAGACTGCTTTTCAGTGTGCCTTTTGGATTTTACTGGGATCTGGGATGCCTCTGATCTGTATTTACCTCCTTTGTTTTCTTTCTTTTATTATTTTTCAAGTTGCTTTTCTTAAATTTGAATTAATTTTATTTCTTAATGCTCAGCCTCTACATAAGAAAAAAGGAGTAAAAACATTTCTTCCTATTTTACTTCCATCACCAAATTAGTGACTATAGTGATGTCTGTGGTTGCCTTATAACTAAAATAGTAAAGCAAGACATGCAAAGAGACAGAGCAATTTTATTCAGAAAAAAAATGTGCTAAGTTTAAGAGCTCCTGACATGACCTCTCTTTGCTAATACCTTTAATGCCATGGTGTATATACACCTGCAACGAATACAGATACCCAATATCAATAAGGAATCTCACACCATCCAGGTGCCGGTGCGCACATTTACCTGTGACCAAATGGCATTCCCTTAATATGGTTCCTCCCTTCTCATTGCTCTTAAAGTCATTTGCATCTTGAAGCAGATTGTAAGGAACCCCTTTTTCCACAGGCACAGGGGACAAGTTTTCTTCCCCTTGAAAAGTGCTGTTATGCACTGTTACAACTGCTGTGTCTTTGTATTGCTGTGACATCTACAAACCTTGGTCAAAGGTCTTGACACTCTTGCTCTTGGGCCAGGTAAGCATATTAACTCCACAGTGCCATACCTTATTTCTTTGCTCTCAGTAGGTCTCTTTTGATGATAGGACATAGCAGGCTGGGCTATTCAGTCCAGTTAAGACCCATAGGTTGCACCATCTCTTGCCCCAGCAATGGCAGCAGTAGTAGTCATATAATATTATTATTGCAGGAGCTGACAGTCTTTGTTGCATACAGGGAGACACAGTGCCAAGCAGGGAGCAAGCACCGAGCAAAAACAGTTCTCCCTTTGGGAGATTGCAGCATTGGAGACAGAGGAGGACTCGGGCACATGGAAGAGCACAGGGAAGATGTAGGAGAACACTGGCTAAAATGGCAGGGTATTCACACTCACAACAGCACACGGGTGGTCTAACACTGTCAGGTTGCCCATGGACAACTGCAAAAACAGCCACAAGTTTCATCGTGATTCTTTCAGCCATCAACCGAGTGCAAAAAAATCAACCATCAGGTAGAGCAGAAAAGGAAGTCTGCTTAAATCCATCCTCACAGATGCAGACATTGGAGCAAGTGAGCAGGGCTGGTACCCAGGGATGTGTTGAGCTCCCTGCATCTCCAGACACCTTGTCACCATGAACCGTGCTTGAAAAATATCCCAGAGAACATAACCGTGGTCCTAAAAAGCCTTCTGGCTCTAGAGTGTGCAGCTACCAGGGACGGACACTGCCCTAGAAATTTTTGTCAATGACACCAGAAATAGCAGTTCAAAAAGGGACCTGATTCATTGACATTTGTTCTGTGAAATCTCACGCTGATGCAGTTTTGGGGTAAATGCACATAGATAGAGTCAATCCACTCACACTTCAGGTACATAGCATTTGTTTATTTCCCATGCCCACAAATCAAGCAAATGAACCTGCTTTCTTGTTTAGCCCTGTATGACAGGCCCAATTAGCTGCTGCAGAAACAAGAGGTGATTTTTGCAAATCAACCCAGATGAGTTTTTAAGCCAGCTCCATTTCTGCAAGAATCCTAGAAGACTGAAACTGTAACATGAAATAGGTAAAAAGGATGACAGCTAAATAGAAAAGACAGTAACTGGAGACTCCGTAAAAGCCTGATAGACACCAAATGCCTTTGTGCAGTGTTTCTGAAGCCTTAGCTTAGTCGTGTGGCTTAGCGGACAGCATAGGAAAGCACTTAGCCTTGTATCTCTGGGCTTTGACCCAGATCAACCCTTGATGTGAAGAAATCCCTGGAAGAAGCTGGAAAGAGGAGTGGCAGCAAGGCAATGGGGTCACCTTGATAGACCTGCTGCTATGGTGGCTCGCAGCAGGGACACACAATGCCCTTACTGCAGAGGGACACCATACTTGAGCCGCAGAGCTGGGCAAAGACAGCATTCCACTCCTTCAGCATTGCTCCAGCCCCTTCCAGCTCCTCCACTGCCTTCAAGATGGATGGGGAAGTACCAGAATCCAATGCTAGGGTGCTGTGCATCCCCTGGCAGCGATGGACTGTTATCACTTCAAACACAAAAAGGATCTGTGGTGTTTGCACAGGAGGCTGCTGGGCTAACTGCAGCAGCGCACACTTTCATCTCCCAACTCAGTCTTCAGCAGAGTTTTGATTTATTTGCTCAGAACTATTTATCTACCATTTTTAAACCTCACACAGTCAAGGTTTCAGCAATTTAAAACGTTTTAAACCATTTTCACTTCCCTGTTTCATTCCAATGTTGAAAGAACGGATACCTCATATGCATTATTGAACACTGAAGATGGGGACAGAATTGAAAAGCAGACAAGCTAAAGCTAGACAAAATATATGTGGCAGTATATCTGTTATGCTCTTGGTCAGCTCAGAAAGACCCAGCTGAAATTGCCCCGTGATACCCAACTCATGCTATGTACCATTTAGAAATCAGAACTGAAGGAAGATCTTTGGCAATGTTTTGTCACCAGATAAGCCAGCTAAACATTAACGACTTTTTTGCAATCTCTAATCAGAGGTTTCCATTCATATGGTTGCTCTGTACTCTGGACCTTGAGTTAATGTGTCTCCGTTTTACAGGAAAGCTTTGCTCACGTTGCTTTTGGGCTCTGCAGACTTCACAATGTGACCTCCTGCTGCCTGATCGGGAGGGAACATGATGCTGCCTCTGCTTAGGTCATGTTAGTTAACGAGTTCACGCCAGGTCCGATGTTTAGCTTGTTAAGCACGACTTGTGGTTTCCGAATGAAGTGCACCATCCTGAAAGTAGAATTTTACAGACTGAGAGAAAGCACTATGATTTGGAAATTCACAGTAGATGGACAAATATATTTCCAAATCCCTGGGCAGGAGTGAAGCAAGCCTGAAACAAATAGCTTGCCCGGGAAAGCAGACCCTGCCAATAGAGCACCTACAAGCCTTCAAGAGTCTTCTTCCATGAAAAAAATCAAATAGAAAAGTAGACATTTTGGTGTTTCTGGATAGGATATCAATGAAGTTTATTTTAAAAATATAAATATGAGAGACACATTAGCTTACTGCTGTCATTTATAGATGCTAAGTATTATAAAGGAAATAGTGATAAGTGTCGTAATAGCAGCAGAAGTGTTAGAT
>JAOXJK010000019.1:26315190-26327703 GCA_025774025.1 Xenus cinereus | reverse complement strand
TGAAGGCTGAACTTTTGTTTGGGGAATTTAGGAGGTTTTTGTGATTTCTCAGTAGTGTGGAGCTGCTGCAGTTAAACTGGTTGTGGGGCAGATGCATGGTCCTGGGGCAAAAATGTTCTTGCAGGGCAGCTGAGTGGCTTTCTGGTCTGTCATGAAGCACAGTCAGCAGCATGGGGTGAGATGTCTGTCCTGGCCTCTCTGGGTTCTGGGAATGTTTTATGGGAGGTGCTGGGCCAGGATCCCCTGTGCAATGGAGTCATGTCCCCACTTCCCCTTCCAAATTGTGCAGCTCCTTGACTTGCTGAGCTGCAGCAAGAACTTGGGGCAAGTCTTGCTCTTAGTATCCCGCTGGGATACTGGGGCTCTGACCCTCTGTGTTTAACTGTGCTGCTGCAGACTTAGCCTGTCTCTTCTATGTCCTGAGAACCCAGTTTTAAAATGCTTTTCTTCAGCTCCTGCTTAGACACTTTGTTTTCCAGACAAGAAATATAGCTCGGTCACAATTCAGTAAACCATCCCTATCCCACACAACACTTCATCACATACTTAACTGTAACTATAGCACTGACCTGAAGGGGAAGTGAGCACATACTCAGCTTGCTGTCCATGCTAAATTATTTTCCTGAGCAAGGACTGGCAGAAGGATCAATCCTGAGCTGAACTGGGACCTTGCCAGGTTTTATTTCTTAGAGCTCAGCTGGTTTTCGCTGTTGTTTAGCTTTAAAAAAAAAAAAAAAAGCAACCTAACAGCATTGCAAAAATTTATTTTACAACACAAGAAAAGATATATTTTTTATACTCTGCCATAACTCAATAACAATTGAAGGGATAAAGCTCACTGAAATAATTTCTTTCTGTCTAGAAAGCAGAGATGAACATTTGCAGCTCAAAAAGTGAATCTTTTTCAGACTTACAAAAAACTGAGAACTCAGGGTGATATCTCAGACTGCATTGTGGTCTTATTGTAGTCTTCATGCAAAAGCTCCTGGGTAAATTAGCTGTCCTTAGATGCAGTCTAAGGCAGTAAACTTTTTTGTAGAGTTCATTACAGTGCTGCAAAGCAGTCCTGTGCACGTAAAATCATCGGTACAGGGATTATATTTATTTTTCCAGTTGTACAACTCTAAGCACGCTCTGACATTAAACAAGTAACGGACAGTGGCAGAGTACAGGGTCAAATATAGTCCCACGTTGAAAACGCAACACTGGTGATTACATTAGCTTTGGATTTGGGAGCAGATAAAGACACCGTTTTCTGATTGCGTTTCTGATGAGCTGTGGGCAGGACGAGCTCTCTACCAGCTCTCAGGAAACACTGTTATTTCCTGAGGATCTACATTTTAGACTTATGCAACGATGACCAGTAACGCAGAAGCCTCCCTTCTCTCTCCGCATCCTTTATGTGTGCACCACACCATCGAGGCACTGTGTTTGCTGCAGTATTGGTAATGAGCTGTTTATAAGTATGTGGACCCCTGCTCCTATTCTGGGTGTGAATCCTGATGGAAGAACCTCAGTCCCATGGGCTTCAAGGGGGAGCAGAGCCTCAGAGCAGACCCCTCCACGCCCTGCTCATCTGCCTTTCCAGCCTGAACATGCTACCTTTACTGAGGCTTTTCTCAAAGGTACTGAGGTCCTCCAGTGTCCCTTCTGTCATGGCCCTACTGAAACTCGCTCTCTCCTGAGCGTCCTTCGCTTTTGGACCTCTAGGAAGCCTTCCTACAGCCTGTATCCTCTCACCTAGGTGGATCTGCTTCTCTCTGGGATCTTTCTGTGCTCATTTAAGAGTGCGAAAATAATTTCCTCCTAAGAAATCGTATACAGCTTTACTTGTAAATCCCCTGTGACTCACTAGCCTCATGAGCAGATTTCTTTTACCATTTTTGATGTCAGATACAATCTAAATTATATTTACATGTGTCCTAGGCTTCTGCTATGCAAAGGATTTCCAACATATTGAAGCAAAGCCTGATAACTGCTTAGGACTAAGCAGTATTATCTGATATATTTTTTTTTAGTGTCTCAAGAGTAGTAATCATACATTACTCTGCAGTAAAGCCATTATATAATGACCCATCTGTGGAAGAAAAATTCCCATCAACCTAGTGGTAAAGAGATGACCCATTTTAGCTGCCTACCACTTCCACGTGAAGCAAAAAGTGGGGCTATCTTGGCCAAAACTGCCTCTCCACGAAGGCTGGTAAGAAGGTGAAGCCTGTGGAAAGAGACAAGTTTGCTTGAATAAAACGTAGTATGGATATTCTGCATCATGATAAATAACTGTATCTGTTTAGATTTACCTCTGTGGTCACTGAGGGATAGCAGAAACATATAGTGTCACGTGCAATCACAGACTCCATCCCTCTCTGTGTGGGAGAAGGCAGCACAGCTTTCATTAAATATCTTTTTATCCCAAGCTAAGAACTGTACACAGCTGATCAATAAACTGGAAAGTAAAATAGATCTTTTATTCAAATTAATAAAAATTCAAACTGAAGTATAAGCACAAAGGGTCAGACTGTGATGTCCTTTTGGGCAGAGAACAGCACTAAATGTGGTTTGGTGGAAGTGAATAGCAAACGCAAGGGAGCTAAGGGGTTAGCCAGTGTCAGTAAAGCACCACAGTCAGACAAAATCATGAGAAAAAGAGAGAAAGAAGGACAAATAAAGGGGAGAAGTCTGATAAAGTACTGTCAGGGTTGTATGGAACTGGGTGGGTTTTCCATGGCAGAAGTGTGTGAGAAATGTTTCCTGATATTTGGTACACTGACACTACTCTCTCAAAAGATTTTCACAAAGATGTCACATTTCAGGTGAAGTTAGAGAATACGTTTGTTATATACATGCATGTTATATACAGCTATAAGGTATATACTAGAGAGTATATAATACATGTTATCCACTTTGCAGTGGCCAGAATCACCTGCAGAAAGAACAACAGTGACCCTTTAGGACTTCCAATCAGTTGGGTAAGCCAATTGAAGGTAATGAATTTATTCCTTCCCTTGCAGCACATGGAGGAAGCATAGAACTTCTCAAGACTGAAGTGGCTCTGCAACTCTTGTTTTCTTTGCTACTGTCTGAGTTTCTACAGTCAGGTTGACTTACCTCTGACTTGTACCTCCTGCAAAGCAACCGTTGGTGTTGATGTAAAAAGCTGCCCTGTGAGGGGTGCTTTGAGTTGGCTGTACTTCCAGGTGATCACAAGATTTTGGTTTGTTTGTTTCAAGGGGTACTTTTTGTTTTGCAAGTTCCCTCTTTTGGCTTGTAGGTATGATTTATAGCTTGCTTTGTTTTTATGCAAGAGCAATTATTCATTTGCTTTCTGCATGAAAACTTTCATCTGCTCTTTTGTGGCTGCTTTCCTCTTCAAGATTGCTGTTTCAGATTCAAGAGGTTCTAGCAATAGTAGTTAAAATTGTCAATTGCTGGTCAGCAGTTAGAAGACACAGGACACGAGGGCTGGATGCAAGTTGCAGTGCTGACAGGGGGCAGGGGGAAAGCAGCTGAATAAACAGTCTCCTACTTGCTGCTATATGAGCCAGATACACACACGGGGGCAGAGATGACGGTGTGGTGCATCTCTCCTTGGACATGTGTCTTCCATGGAGAAGGCCTTAGAGTAATTATTTGCAGGACTTGATAAGAGTTCATCTGTTTGAGGAGCTATTCTCTTTAACCAAGAGAAGATATTATGACAGGCCCTCAGTACACAAACAGTAAATGATGCCGATCCCCATTGTGCTTATTTTACACCAAACTGACTGCGTTCATTTTTTATGTCAAAGACAGACATCCTCCTTTCCTACCCAGCTCAGTATGCACTGCCAACGACTGCCAGTATTGCCCCTGAAGGTGACTGATTCATTGAGAAGTCTTTTGAAGCCGAATCCCACGAGCTTTCTCCTTTGACACAAAGCATAAACTCTGATTTATCTTCATGACCATGCACAACTGCAAATATAATTGCTTGTGACAAAAATAAACTCCTAGCACCCAGTCCCAGTTCTTAATTCTGTAGCTGTTTCTGAAGTGCGAGCCACACATATTTACAGTTCTGCTGCTGAAAGGTAGGGTTTGGAGGTCAGTGTGTCCTTCTTGGTTACAGCATACAGAACCCAACAGAACTGGACATCCAACCCTCTCCTAAGATAAGTCCCCAAGCAAAAAGAGCCAGCAAGAGACCTAAAAGATAGATCTGGGACATGCAATTGAAGTTGAGTTTTTCTCTAAATAGCTCCAGAAGAATGCCGCATATTTGTAAGCCTATGGGAAGCATGTATGGACACCAAAGGTTTGCTGTAATAGGCTTGAGGACTTGGTAGATGTGATCGGTTAGTGATAAGGTACTAGCAGTTGTACAGAATGAATCTTCACATTCATGCAAGGCAGTTCCCTGTTCTGCTGCTTACAATGCACTTTGCAAAACTTGCATCTGCAGTGTCCCTCCACGTGAACAGGAATTCTCCTATTTCCACAAATGAAGAGATTGCGTCACAGAGATGTTGAATTATTTTCTCTCAGTCACGCAAAGTCAAAAAGGAACTGCAGGAATATCTGAACAGACTGCAGGAATATCTGATTCATCTTCCTGGCTCAAACTGTCAGATGGCAGTTTCTTGGGATGAAGAAAACAGGCAGCTTTTTCAATAGCAGGTCATAATTGCTCCACCACAGGGAAGACTGTAAGGCTGTTCGTGGTATTTGTAACCATTAAGGACACCATTTTAATAGGCTAATAAAATGTGAATGATCATTATGAAATGGTTGTTCCAACCTCTGTTCTTGATGCTGGCATTATCACTGTAATCCTCTGGAATCTTTCTGAAACCACGCCATTTTTCTCCTTCTTCTAACTCTAAGGACTTCTCCCACAGACTCTGTAGATAGATTTGTTATTTTAGATAAATGATTTTGTGAGGGGTCTTAGAGAATAAATGCAGTGGTCAAACCTTACTCCCTATACATGTGTTTCTAGAACCTGCCATAAGTAAGCACAATAGTGTGCTAACTCCTGACACGATTTGACTAATCAAGTTATTTGATAAACGTTGAGAGAGACTGCACAGAATACAGTATCATCTTTCTTTCCCTATGTGTTCAATTTAAGTCAGATTTAAACAAAGAAAGTGAAGTGTAGTAAAGAAAAAAATCCCAAACCCATGACCTAAATAAGGAAAAAAAGAGAAATTAGTTGAGCAAGAAAAGTTTTTAATAATGCAGGTCTCCAGTTCCTCAAGTAGAAAGAAGTTTAATCGATTTTAAAATATTTAAACTAGGAAATATATTGTAGGAAACATTTCAGATAATTCATTCCATTAAAAAAATCACATTACCAGAGCTGTGTGTGTGACAGAAAGCTGGAATGATTCAAGCCCAGGATGGTGAGGGATTCATAGAAGGCTCCTGATTATTTTCTGGGCCAATGCTTCCTATCATTTCCTGGATCCAACATTTTTCTAATTCCGTTGC
The DNA here is from genome assembly GCA_025774025.1 of Xenus cinereus. Classification (NCBI taxonomy): domain Eukaryota; kingdom Metazoa; phylum Chordata; class Aves; order Charadriiformes; family Scolopacidae; genus Xenus; species Xenus cinereus. The sequence goes on along the minus strand of JAOXJK010000019.1, from coordinate 26,322,231 downwards.
CAGCTGCACTGTAAGCATTAGGAGGGAGCATGCAAGCAGGCTATGGAGTTGACAGAGGCAGTCCGGCCCTCAGGGAAATATCAGCATAGAGAAAGGGATCAGGGAAGCAGACCATTTTCTGGAGGAAAGCATCACCTCCCGGGTGGAGAAGAGGCAGGAAATGCAGGACACCACAGTTCTTTTTGGATGAGCTGGCCAGAAGTGTGCTAAGGTCTTCATGTCTGGGTGGTGATAGATACCTAATTTTTGCAGCAAAGAAAGATGGCTTTTAGCCTTGTAAACTGACCACCTGCCTTCTATTTGGTCTTTGTGGTTTCCTTTTCTTTCCTGTTCTTGTTTTTCTTCCCCTTTTCTTTTTGTTCCAAGAAAAAGAGCAGCATCATTTTGGGTTCTGGTCTGTAAAACTCATAGCAGCTCCCCTGGTCTCCTAAGAGAACAAAATTAGGACAATTATCTTCTATTCAGTGGGAGTGGATCATGGAGCCACATGACAATCTGGGGAGCTGCAAGCAACTCTTTCTGTACCTGACTGCTCCCCAGATGCTGTGGAAGTCTCTCTGCACACTTAGGTATTCAGATCAGAAGAAAGGAAGGAATGAAAGGATGGTGAGAGGATCACTGTTTCCCCTCCTTCCACCACAAAGAGGGGGATGTTCATTTCCAGGGTTTATAACTTGCCCATAGGATACACTCACCCTGTAGAAGTAGCCGTAGCAAGAGTCATCAAGGCTAGTTTGGCTGTGAGATGTTGTAGTCTGAGGATCTACTGGGATGTGAAGTAACAGCAATGGCCTTTTAATTTCTGGGACACAGTGTCTCCTTTATGTTTTACTCTTGTTTCTCATGGAGCATGCTAAGACAAGATTTGATTGCAAATAATGCTTTTTATTCATACACGCATGTATGAGCCCTGGTGTTTTCTGCAGTGCAAAAAAAAAGAAACTTGGTCAAGGTCCCAAGCTAGTAAAAGCAGTGCAATGCTATAGCTTTGTACCATTGGGATAATTGGTGGAAAATCATCCCAAGACATCCTCCAGGAAAATCATCCTGGAGGAAGGGTCTTCTTCCCTCTTACAACTTCCTGTAGGTTCTTATATGGAAAGTCTTGGGAGTATAATGGAAAAGATTTTTAATGAAGCACAAGAGAAATAACTTATCTGTCAAATGTAGTGCTACATTTGTCTTGTAATCACTGTATTCAGGAGCCTTCTTTGCTTGCTAAATTTTTCTGCTGGGTTCAGTTATTTTTGGGGGTGAAGTCATCTACATTGGGCATATGCAAAATGATGAAGTCATCTATATTTCCCTGAACCTTTTGCTTCGCCACCCTGTGGCACATCCGCTGCACAGTGAGACAGTGAAGAACAGTCGGCACAAGTGGAATAAAAGTCTGTTGTATGATGCTGTAGGACACTTTCTGTATGCCGGCTTCCAGATGTGGGGTGTTAAATGCATTTCAGGGTTGCTATTAGAAGCTAAGCACTCAGCACCCGCAGCTCTTCAGCTGAATCTAATGCTCATCTAATGCTCAGTCTTTATCTCAGGCAAAACAGCCTGGAGGAACCAGACACCCTGCTGAATTGTAATCTATTTGATGCTGAAGGAGCAAAGTGCTTTGAAGCAGAGGCATGTTGTGAGATTGTGCTCTTCTACAGTGTTGGTTACTCAGGTATTTTTTATTCATTTGGTCTTTGCTCAGAGTTCACCCCCTTTCTGTTATTTTGGTGCTAATCAGAACTAATGTCTTTCAAAAGCTTCTTCTTCAACCCCTTGAACAATTTCTGAAGTAAGATGAGTATCAAACCCCATGAGCAAACACAGATGCTTTTTTCCTAGACCGTAGGTAGATGCTAACCTGTAAGTGTTACCAATGTTGCAACACCATGAGTTAGTCTCAGGGGTTTGCTTGGTGGTCAAAAGATTTAAAATAAAATATTTCTCTGATTACTTCATAATCCCATTACTCAGAACTGCTTTGGAGCCAAGCATAATTTATAGGATCAGTCAGGTCCAAAAAGTGTTTCCAGGAGATGCCAAGCTCTGGTTTAGAAGAACCAGTGAGCCACCTTCTTCATGGTGGTGTTGACAAACTCTGTCACTAATGGTGCTCGTAGGTATTTTTCATCAGCTATGGCTGGAATGGGTTCGACTTACATGTGGTGACTCCGATTTCTTTCAGCACTTCTCTGATGCCTGGCTCTGTTAATGTGCTGAAATCTGGAAGGAGGAGAAACATATCCTCTTGTGTGCTTTTGGTGTGGTTGCTCCCACATGGAAAGGGCTTCTGCAGTGCCAGGGATGCCTAATACATGTGTCTGACAGTTCCTGACATTGTGCAAAGCTGATTTCTGGAGAGAGTGTGGAGCACTCAGGGCTGACAAGTGGATGTAGAGATTGGAAGAGTCTGGAGTGTGGGAAGGAATTTAGCTGCTGCAAAAGCAGAACTGAGACTTCTCCCTGCCTTTGACACATCCATTTGGGGATTTGGGGAACATTTGGGGGATGTTTGAATCTGATAATCTTTTCCATGCCTTCTGTTTAATTTTCTTTTTTCATGTTTAAACCTGATTTTTTCTGCAGGCATGGACAGCTTGCACTCCAGGGGACAGCAGTCCTCGTTGGTGTTTAGCTGTAATTCCTTATCAGTTGTTAGGTGCTCCAAGCAGGGGGCAACATTCCCATAAGGTACGCTTCAGCTGTGAAGCAATGATGGGGTTTGTAGTAGGCTGAAGATGGAAGAAGATGTTCAGAGAAAAGATGTATTACTTTGTTGGGTTTTAAGGTACAAAGGGAATATTACTATATCATAAAATGAATTTATATCACTTCATTCATTCTCCCTGTATAAAGTGTCCTGAATGTCTCTGTGTTTCTCTTCTTATTGGAGAGTACATAAAGAAGAACAGCAAGTGATTAAAAGAGCCTTAGTGCACTAAATAAATAACAACAACAAAAAGGAAAAATCTAACACAGTAGAATTGTTTTGTGATAAACCAAATTAATTCTTCAGTGTGCTGCATTGATGTATGAGGATCTTGGCTTATTGGCTGTTAGGAGACTTCATGCTCCTTGCCCCAACACTGTAAATACCAATCCTTTCTAAGCACCCAGAGGACTGTTGGCTACCTACTTTTTCAAGTGGTTACAGAACAACAAGCTTTTGGGTTTGGCTGGATACCTAGGATGCTTCAGTATTCCCATTCTTAGACTGAAAAGAGTCCTACATAGACACTGAGAGTTCAATCAAAAAATAAAGGGCGGGACGGGGTGGGGGGGGAGGGGTACACAACACAGCTCACACATCACAAATGAGATTTGGATCTTACTTAGGTTTGAGAGTATCCAAATTGAAAAGCTGAACAAGCACATTGATTGCAGTTAATGAGTTTGTGTTTCTCTTCATAAACACAGGCTTTAATACACCTTTCACTAAAGAGTGGCTTTGATAGTAATGCCCCTTATCCTACTGTTCCTGTGCTTTTGAAGCAAAGACTCTAGCCAGCTATGGTAATGCAATAACTCATAGCCCATCTCTCTTGGGCCTCATCAAGCCTTTAGCATATGCACTAAAGCCTCCAAAACATGATTCCTCCCTTCTACTTGGTCCAAATGTAGTCCTTTCCCACATCATCAGAAAGATTAGTTCGGTCTTCCTTTAGGAGACTGCCTCTGGGTTGTTCATCCTGTGTCCTCTCTTTCTGCAACAGCACTTTACTTCCTGCAATGCAAGTGAGTTTAAGGTCGGTTATCTCAGTGACCCAGCCTGACCAGTGCCGAAAACCTTCCTCAGTAATCAGTGTCTGCCAATAAGGTAACCTGCCTGTTGCCTTGTGAACAATAAATACTTGTTCATTCAATATCATGCATTTTAGACAGAAGACCTTATTTAAAATTAACTTATTAAAATGTCATAATTCCATCATGAATTTCCATTCAGAAATAGTGGTGTCCTTAGGGGGTTTGTGGTCCCTAACCACAGTGCTTGACAGCAGTGAAGAAAAGCCAGAAAAATGCTTTGGTAGCAGAGAGGGTGACTGATGGCAGAACTCAGTGGAAAGGTGGAGCAGCCTGAGTTATGAGGCCGAGCAATTCAGAGGTGAGATATCCATAACTGTGAGCTGGAGATTAGAGAGTTGCCCTGCTATTACAATGCATCACTACTTTTAAGAGAAGGAGCCTCCAGGAAAAAAATTAATTCACTGGCAAAACTTCTCTCTGAAGGACCATAGGTGGTTTGGGCAGAGATTGAGGGTTTAGCACACACTGGGAAGAGGGAAAGATGGCTCTTCCATGCTGGCTTTAGCAGAGCCAGTGCTCTGCCTGAGCAGTGGTAGGGGGAGGACCGCAGTAATACAGGTAAAAGAGCTAATGAAAAAGTGGTCTGTAGATTGCTGTAGGCATGGGGTTTAGAAGAGCAAGTAAAAATGAATATGTAGGCAGGAGGGACAGTTTCTGGAAGGAAATCCCAGGTTCAGAAGAGCATAGAATGCATTGGAGAAAGAGGTGTCTCCTTCAGCACTGGTACAGTGAGCAAGCCTAGAGGATCTGTGCAACAAGCTCTGGATAGAGATGATCTTTTGTCTCTGTCACCAGCCTATGTGTGTGACAACTGCCAAATCATTTTACCTTTCCTGTGGTTTTTTCTCCTTCCCACTATGGAAGTGTTTCTTGCTCCAGGTTTTCATGGTTCTAACACAGGAGGGCCTTAGGTTTTCTGGGGCTATCAGGCACCACAGCAACAAAACACTACCTAATTACAAGAGAAATAATAGAAAGGAAAAAGAATTTCCAAGTACAGGTCTTGAAACCGAAGGTAACAATGAAGAGGCAAAACAAAAATGTCCATGACCATTACTAGTAAAGATGAGTGCTCATCGGCTTTGAAATCTCTAGGTCTCCCTCCCTGTGTCCATCCCTTTCCCTATCATCCCTCTTGTATTGTGCCTTCATTTTTATAGCTATCAGCAGACATCCAGCAGCTAAAATCTACGTGTGTCATTCCCGACTACAGCTCACACGTTGCTGCAAACTGCCTCTCTAGCCCTGTTTCCATGGAAACAGAAGCTAGCAGCATGACAGTAAAATAGGCGAAAATCATCAGAAGAGAGTGGTCTAGTATCTTTATCTTACATCTGCTTAGTAGTAGCAACAAGGCAAATGCTTTCTATCTAGAGCTATTTCCAGTGGTGGATCTCAAAGTGCTTTCCAAACGTAACTGTAGTTAGCCTCAAAACATCCCCGAGGTAACTACCACTTCCATTTCGAAATGGACAAATAGATTTTTTAGACTTGAAGCTCCCTTCCCAACCACATTTTCTCTTAAACTGGGCCTATTAGGCACTGCACAGCAGTGTCATATAGCATATGACATGACAGAACCATGCTAATGTGTTCAGGAATAGACTCCAAGGCTGCCCATCACATCACGTTCCCCCAAGAACAATCCTCTTCCTAGGTGTAGAAGGAAGAAAAATGTCCTTTCTGGCTTCCTGGGATTACAGATTCAAATCAAATACCACAAAAAACTAAACCAAACCAAAACAAACAAAAAAAACCCAACAAAAAGTAAGAGTTTGGCTTTCATTCCCATTCTCAGAAAAAACGAGATCAGGGAATAGGTAAGCCTTTCAAGCACCTTTAAAACAATTGCCTATACCATGTGTTTGACCTTCTTACTGCCATTTCCATGGAAACAAAGCAGAAAAAAATGCAGTAGAATGGGACAGAGGACAGTTACGCAAGTGTATGTAATAGTTCTCACTAATAGACTCCAGTTTCAAGGTTGGGTGCATTTTAAGCAGGGAAGTTTAAAATCTGATTTCTGAAAGCGGTTGTCTCGTCAGTACAAATGTTTACCTGCTAGTCAAATCTCTTCTTTCTTAAAGGTCATATCACAACAAACTTTATTGCATTGATTGATAGGTCTTTTCAGCTTGGTTGTTGATTGCACCAAACTTTGCCTTGTAGTCCTATGAAATAAATGTATGAGAACAGGTATACATGAACACCAAATTGTTAAAACAAAGCTCAGACACATTGGAAATAAGTTTGTCTGTCTATTTGTCTATCCATCCACCTTTGAATTACCTGTGCACTCCTGTGTTTCCAGTGGGCCAAGCATGTTGCACAGATTTCCTATGTCAGCTGCCATACGGTTCTCTTTGCTTTCTGGGGTGACACAAGCATTGTAATGAATGACATTATTCATTCTGGACAGTACCACATATTAATGGGAACACAACAACAGTTTTGCTCTTGGTATTTGTTTTAGTTGCCTTCATTGAAAATTTGTATGTGCATCAACATGTCCATGGGAGGCAGCAGGGTTGGGATGTAGGCTTCTGGAGCAGAAGGCTCCCAACTTCCTCCTTTCTTTGGCAGAGAGATGAGACAAAGTGGCGACGATGGGTTCACACACACTTGTTTATTTTGTGTCACTGACAGAAGTGATGACAGAAAATTCCAGAGCAATCTGTAATATACAGCTGGAACACTTTAAATGGATCAAACTGACATTTGGAAAAAAAGGAAGGAAAATGTTTCCAGAGCTTTCTGCTGTCATCCTGGCATGGAGGTGGTCCTGCATGTGCATGAGGGGACACTTCTGCGTGGACTGACTGTTGCAGAGGTCTGTCTGTGCTCAGAAGTTTGCCTGTGGGCATCATTTTGCGGGATAAATCAGTCAGGAAACTTCCAATGACACCCTCCTAAACAAGGTGCATCCTCCAGGAAAGCATCCTGTCTTACAGAGAAGGAAGAGGGTGATGCTGACTGTCAGGACTTTACCCAGTTAAACAGAGCTCGGTCTCAGGAAAGACTCTTTGAGCAAGAGGCCTGTGTGGCCTTAAACAAAAATTTTTATAAGATGCTGTAATTCTTTATTACAGCTGCTTCAGAGCTACTTCAGGCTCTGCTCTGCCCTCACTACGGACCATTCAGTCAGAAAATAGGGAAAAAAGTGCCCAAAGGCCAGTAGCAGCCAGGTACTGAAGGCTCTTGTTAAAATACCAGAAGGAGCTTAGAAAAGGTGACCGAGGAATT
>JAOXJK010000019.1:26130105-26143631 GCA_025774025.1 Xenus cinereus | reverse complement strand
AAACTGATGGAGCAGTCCCTATACGTCCTCAAGCACAGAAGCTAATTCAGAGATTCATCCTTCCTAGATGACTTGTTCTGTGAGGGCTGAGGCTTAGTAAAAATTTAGGTCTGTATAAAAATGAGGGAATTAACCATCTTGTGGTTTTTTAACACTTTTTATGAAATGTCTTTGCTGAGGAAGCTAAGATGTGGTGATTGCAACTAAAATCTCTGCATTATTCATGTGTAGATGGCTGACAATATCACCATGTAACTTGCTACATTCCCACTAGGGTGAATACTAGGATGAATATAGTAAAGCTAGCATCGGTGGGGTATACTGAGCAGCTTTCAGCATCCAGCTGAACACGGGATAATTCAGAGGAATAACTAACCTCTTTGCAAGACAGCCATAGCTCTTAAATAACTATGTGATTGGCCCTTTCTCCAGATACACTGGGAACACAAGGCAAACAAACCTTGGTAAGAGCAGTAGACGTTCTGCTTCTGACTCCAGCAGAGACCTCCATTTCAGCAGTAGCAGGTGGAAATTCGGAGCTTGTGAATGTGAGCTAGTGCTCAGCACAAATCCAACTCTTAATCCATTAGAGGGAACAGAAGTTTTGTTACACAGCAGGAATAGCATTAAGCAAAGCCTGCCATCACTAGGGGAGTGCTGTTGGATCGAGGGGGACAGGGCTGTGACGGTGGTGACTGCTACAGCACATCAACAGTGTCATGGAATTTAGTGACATTTATGATGATGGACCTGCTATAGGAGTTTAATCCTGATTGCAGGCAGCACATCAGTCTTTGCTAAAATGTCCACACTTACCAGCAGTTACTACAAGAGATGTTTGGGGCATGTCTACCCAGTGCGATGGAAGCTGCTCAAGCAGTTCAGTGCTGAGAAAAGATACTGGTTCAGTTACAAAAAGCAGTCCTGGAAACAGGTGTATTTTCTGTGCTTCACTGATCATACTGAAGTGACTGTACAGTTCTCTCTTTGCAGTTATCAGGTTTGATGTTAGTTTGAAATTTTCTGCATTGTGTTCCACCATGTAATGTAGACAGGCCCCTACGTATCAGCGTCTCCCTTGACTGAGAGACGGATAAAAATGGTGGCACTTCCACAACACTGCTGTATACTGCTGTATTTGCACATAACTTAGTGTTGAGCTGCTATTTATTCTGAAATGTTCCTGATGTACTACGGGGAAGCTACCATGAACCCTCTGGAAATCTTAGGTCACTGTTCGATTAATACTGAAATTCAGCACTTCTATGGGTGTTATGATAAAGACACATTTTGCAGAGCTTTTACAAGGAAAGATTTTAAAGAGCTCAGTGTGAATAGGCGACAGTATTCCCTATCAAGTTTATTCACCTCGTTAGTTAAGCACAGCTTGCATCCAACCTGGACTTCTAACTCATCAACCATGCTTGGCTTTGACGCTCCTCTGACACTCACACTTTCCAATTGCTGAGACTTTCTTGGAGCCGAGGGCTAGGAGAGAGACCACCCTACTGGGCAACTGTGAGTTCCTGGGTGCTGTCTAGACAGCAGATGGGGTCTATGCAAATCACACAGAGACTCAAGCTAAGATGTGGCAGCTAACAGCTAAGAGCCAGAGAGCAGAAGGGGAGAGACCATCTTCATGCACTGCCTAGCCTCTACGGCTGATCTTGTGAGTGAGCCTAATCCCTTCTCGGGCAAGGCAGTCAGGTTAATTCACATCGCCTCCCTGTTGTGGGTAAGGTAATCTCTTTGGCTTTGGACTGAAACAGGAAAGAAGTGCTTATGCTAACTGCTGCAGCTGAGCGGTGGTAACTAGCAGCTGAGATTTCAAGCAAGAACCCACATCCAGCCAGTTCTGGTGGAGCTGCAAGGTCAGTGTCTGACCTAGATGAGAAAAAGTAACTTCTGCAGGGTGAATCTTGGTAATTACAGCTTCACAAGAATGGCTAATATGTGGTATACTCCAGAGTTATGCAGCTGCCATAAGAACTATTTAGCATAGTTTTTTAGAGATCTAGAAATAATGGTGTGAATAAGATACAAAAATGCAGCATAAAATTATAGCGAAGTATTGACAGCAGGCTTTACTGCACTGACATATAGGTTCCCTAAACTCAAGGTAAAAGCCTTTATCCTGGTGACATTTATTTCTGTCTATTGTTATGATGAAGTGAAAACGTACTGAATTACGTCAATNNNNAGTAGGTATGAAAGAGATTAATTTGCAGCAAGATGGGCTATATGACCTTTAGTTATTAGTAATCATGGAGACACAAGGGCTTTCTAGATGTCTCTCGAGATAAAAATACATAATACATATCCTGTAAATCTGCATACTCTGAATGGCCAATTCAGAGGAACAAGAAGATAGTTGTAGGCAGCAGAAAATTTTTTAAAAAGGAAAAAAATGTCTAAGCAGTGCTTATAAAGTAAGAATTTTACACCTTATGCTAAAACCATGGCAATACTCTCTTTGTGTTGTGATGAAACACACACTTTAAGGTACAATGGGTTTATTTTATTGTGGAGCCAAGTAAATTAGCCTCAGAGTCAGGTAAATAATAAGCAGCTGCACAGAAAGAAAACGGGTCTGGAGAAGAACTTGAATTAGGAAAGGGTAAGGCATGGCATTGAATGCCAAATCAGGAGCCAAGCACAAGGCTCAGAGAAAGCTTCCATTCCTGAACCCCCTGGGACTGTTAGATCTAGGCCATTAGATACTTCTACTGTGGAGACCCTTATTTCCCATTCACATGTCTAATCCTTTCCTGAAGCTTACAAAGCCAGCCTCAGAAGCAACCCCATGGCAAAGATATCTTCCCACTATCTATACCCGGTGAGATGAGTTGCTCAGCTGGGGTGATTTTCAATAGCATTAAAATAGGGAATATATCATTTTTGCATAGCGAAAATGTATATTATTTTTGTATGGTGTGTATGCTTTTGAGAGTTTTTTGTATCCTGCAAGAGTGTTGTGTTGCTACTGTGTTGGAAGGTGCTGCTGCTGGACACTGGGAAGACAGAGGCGTGAGTCCTTTCGTCTGAGAAAATGTTAAGAGTCAAGACAGGGAGGCAGGGATAGGGATAATTACCTAGGGCATTGAGCTGGAAGTTATAAAACAAGAAGATCCAAATGTTTGAGGAGCTGCTGCTTGTTACTACCATGTGCTGCTGTGCAGTGACTGAAATATAATTTTGCCATCACCAAGACAAGGAGGAGAGTGTATGAGAGTGTGCAAGGGAGCAGCTCCTGGCCCAGACCAGGCACAGCCATCCTGTCCGTGTGTCTGCAAGCTGCGATACCAAGAGCCTGGTGCAGCACCACTGTTTCTGTGCGTAACCTTGTCGCAGATCCCAAATGCCCCCAAATCCATTGAATAGGACTCTGTTCAGAGAGAGCATTGCACTGCAGAATTACAGCCTGACTCAGATTTATGTCTAAACCACATTACACCATTTTGGCAGTGCCAGCAGGTCAATCAAGTGGGTATAAATGGGAGTCAGCATCTGAAGCAGCTCTAAAAGAACAAGGAAAGCTCTGGCAGCTGAGCAGTGAGTATTTGGGCTGCAGTATTTTCTTTTCTTTATTTTCACTGGCATGTTGTATAATTTATATGGCAGCTTGAGTGTTTGTGGTGCTTTGTAACAGATAAAACATTCTCCTAACCATGGAGGGAAATAGGACATAAAGAGACAGAAAACTGTGCAGGTGGAGAGGATGCTTCAAACATATAGAAAAGAGGGGAAAAAAAGCCACTGAAGAAATTAAAGAAGGTATTCAGTGGCGTGGGAAATGAAAAGGCGGCAACACTGGGACAGCCTTAAAGAGAGAAATGCAAGAGAGGGAAGACTGGAAACAAAGGAGCATTATCTTGGTGGCAGACATAGAAAAGGAGAGTGAAATGCAGGGTAGCAAATAATTTGGGAGGGAATTGGCAGCAGTGGTTGCCAACACTAAGGAGAGGCTGTCGGTGATGGGCAACTATGTACTGCTTAAAGTTTGTTTCAAATCCATCATTGCCACAGGAAATAATTTCCTGGACTTAAATATGGTCCAAACTGTGGAACTGGTAGAGCCTGCATATCCTTGAAGAAGCAGGTTAGTCAGAAGACCATAGGACCCAGAGGTCTGTGTCTGCTCATGCAAAATGAACAAAAGGAAAGTGTGTAAAGTGTCTTTCTACAACTAGACAAAACAGAGAAGGGATGTAGTGTTTGTAAGAAAAATGGTTCCAGAAAGAATAGGTTCTTTTTTTTTTTCTAGTCAATATCTAGTCTTTTCTCATGTGCCTTTAACAAAAATTCAGATTATAGATAGTTTGCAAACTGCCCCAATGTGCTAAGCCTGTGCTACTGCTAGGAAAGATGCAGGAAGTAGGCTTTTCTGAGGAAAACAAAGGCTACTAGTTAGTGTTATGTATATGGCCTCATTACTGTGGAGCCAAAGTGCCGATGCCATCAAGTTCAGTGGGAATATGCATTACTGAGAAGTAATAATTTAGGATTTCCTTGTCTTGAATGCATTTGTATAACTTTTGGTAGATGGCCTCCAGCCAGTGTGGTAAGAATGGATATTCCTATGAACAGTTAACAATGGAAAAATATGACGCCTAATTGTAGTATGATGTTTACATAACTCTCCACAGATCAGATTTATTGGTATTGAGTCACTGCTTAATATAATTTAGAGTTCACATGGCATAAAGTGCTGTTTATTTGGAACAAAATTTGGATTTTTGTTGCATGCCTCATCCTTTCAGAGTCATTCTAAGCGGGTTGCATTGTTCCTTGTTTAGTTTTAAGGGAAATAAGTCTGGTTTTGATCAGTTTTCTCCCTGTTCTGCTGGGGATTTCTGATTGACAGCTACATTCTTTTTGTTGATGGGTATGAATGAGAGATCATCTTAATGCATTAAAGTTAGATACAGATTGAGAATAGCTCCACCCACGTTCAAAACACATAGATGTTCAATCAACTCTGTTTCAACAGCGTTGAAATGCTCTGCTTCTATCAGGGTGACTCAGTTCCCTTTTTCAAAATAAACTGAAGAGGCTCAAAATATTTCATCTAACATCTCTTACTTTGCTGAGACTTTGCTGATCAAAATTAATTACTTCTGGCTTGTACAACTAGGTCACCTTAACATTTTCTCAGCTTTAAATCTGCTTTGAAGAAACTACACTGAATCAATTCAAAGTAGATAAGATATGCACATGAGCTATTCATCTCTCAAAATGTGTTCTTTCCAAGAGATGGCCATTTGCTTATCAGGGGAAAATCAAAGCTGCTTGTCATCTGAATGTAGCAATGAAAATGCATTCCACTTAACAAGGAACAGAAACTGTGTATTTGTGATCTGTTTCACTCTTTTGAAATCTGTTTGATTAGATCTTCTGTTAATTCCAATAAAGGAAATAAAATGAGACTGAAACTTTCCTGATGCAAGCCATGCTCATATTTGCTCTTAGCTTTCCTTTCCTATGGCATGTTGGTGCTGAAGGTTTGGGAATTTTTCATCCATTTTGGTAATGGCTATTTCTATACTAGAAGCAGTATTACACTATACGTGTTTTTTGAAGTTGTAAAATACAGAATATTCATAAACCACTTCCCTGCATTCATCATCATGTCAGTTGAATGTTTAGAGGTGCAAAATTGTAACTATTGCCAAATGAGCACCAGTTAACTTCATTCCACTCTGCTTGTCTTTCTGCTTCTGATGGCTGAGGATATTAATTAATTAATTAACTAATTAAGGATGAAGGGTTTAATATAGTTAGACTCGTGGCCTGGGTCATGGAATGTACAACTCTGTTGTACAAAGTGCATAGGGCAAGTCAAACTTACAGTGTCTGAAAGATGGAAGGTTGAAGTCCATGGCTAAGAGAAAATGATGGAGGGCAACCTTGATCACCACTGACCTGCTCCTTGAATCTCTCCAAAAGTTTTGAATCATAGCATGCCTCGTGGATCCTCCCTGCCCCACTTACACTTATGTGGCAGAATGTACTGCATCAAAATTGCAGTACACTGCCACACAACTACAGTGTGAGATGGAATGGGATTCAGGGAAAAGGCAAAGAGAAAGTCCCTTCACTGTATTACTAAGAAGGAAGGTTGTCTCTTTAATGTTTACCAAGCATTTAGGCAGGTCTCTGCATAACCATGCAGCCATATCTTCCTGTATCATCTCAAACGGTTATGCCTGAGGGATAGGGACACTGGCCCTTCACCTCCTCTTCGTTTTCCCCCTAGTATGCCTGCCCTTCCACATGCTATTTCAATATATTTAACCCTGTTCTTTTTAGAAATGGTTCTTTATTAAAAACAAACATGCTAATGTCCCATCCAAGATTTCAGAACTGTGGCCCTTCCATTTTCCCAGGATGCATCTGAAGACTCTTTGGACGGGCTTTGTCATACACTGTCATCTGAGCCATTCAACATTTCTTTGCACATTGAGGTTTACTTTTGGATGTTACTTCATTTCTGCATCTGAAGGAAAACAATTTTGTAAATAAAGGAAACATTACAGAACTGAATTAATTAAATACTTAAGCTTCTAACTCCTCCTCAGGTTTCTAACTTCTTTCTAGAAACCATAAATACTTTTTGCGTCTGGACATTTGCTGGCATAGGGCCTATGTTCTTTCAGATGGCAGAATTAATAGGTTCCCGACTCCTACACCTTGTTTTGAAGAAAGCATAGTTTCCTTTTAACTTGCAGTTTCTTGGCCTTGAGAGAACACCTCATTGACATGACCCATGCTGAATAAAGGAAATGAAGAATACAGGCCTTCTGCACTTTCTGAGAAGGCTGAATCTGTCCAAAGTCAGATTATCACTTCAGCAAACTGGTTCTAACTCCAGTGGCTTCTTCTTTGTTAGTTTGTTGGTTTGATTGTTTTTTCTATTTTCTTTAAAATATCAGTAGTAATTACATACTGCCTGAATCTTAATGTTAAATATGTTCTTAAGTTACAGTATATTTAAACTTTAATGTAGGTTGCCATAATTTCTCAATCTTAGTTACATTTATTTTTAAGAGGAGAAAACAATGTAATTCAATTATATGCTATATTTAATGATAGAATAATTTTTCCTTAAAAAGAAGATATCCACTTCTCTCTGCCTTAACATGGCAGAGGTTCTTACATGAACGGGTCTTACAAGAACACGTGGTTCTTACACTACTTTAAGTTATAGATGAAAACATACAACAAAGGCAGATTACTGTCTGTAATGTATAGGAATCTCTTGATGGTTAACTTTGTTAAAGTGAACTGTCCCAGTAACAGTCAATTTTAGTGTGCAGCTGGTAAATGTCAAATTGATCTTGTTTCATTCCAGTGGATGGTCACTTTTAAATTATATCTGTGCCTGTTGTGAAATTTCACATCATCAAATGATGCTCCTGAAATCCAGTACTTTCCAACTCTTGCTGATTTATATAGGGTAGCACCTTCTTTCTTTCTGATGTTCTTAGTGAACTGAAAAGCATGAGCTGTGAAGAGTCTCTTTCTAATCATACTGCAAATACCTTTCACACTGGGGAAAAAGTTACACTCTTTGCACTTGCTGAAACTCTCAGAAGTTCTTCCCAAAGCACTACCACAGATTCTTCAAATCCTGTGAAATTGAAAAAAGCTGTAACTATTCGCAGGACTCACTGGCCAGGTACGGCTGCCATTTCAAGGAGACTGTCACTAACATGAGTACTGTTCAAAAGTTTTTGCTGTGATTTTATAGTGCAAGTATTAGATTTACGAGCTGGAGACAGGCTTGAACATAATTTATAAAATGTCGGATTTTTCTTTCTTTTAACAACTAAACTGTCATCAGTCCTTTAACAATTCTCTTTTAATCCAAGACATTTCATTTGAGAGCTACATATTTCATAGGCTTCTTTGCACATTATCTGGAACTCATGCCTCTTTTTCTCTTACCTATGGCAATAGCATCTTCCAGTTTCATCATACAATCCAGGAAGGATTTTATGTCATCACAACATGAGAATTTTAAGAGGCAGTTGTGCTTGTTTGTTATGTGCTTTCCGTTGTCACGTCGTCAGCAGAAACAGAAACAAAGGAGCTGGTGGATGTGTGCTGAGGGTAAAGATATCCTTTCACTGGCATTTTACTTTCCTGAAGCATACTCCAGCACTGGCCGCTTTCATTTCTATGGAGTTGTGAATCTGATGGGCTTGAGCAAACACCCTTGTCCTTGGGCCAGGCAGCTCTCATCATTGAGTAAAATGACTCTAAAGGCAAGATTTGGGGGTTTTCTGCACTCTCTTACTCTTTATCTATTTCTGAAAAAAAAACCAAACAAATGAAGAAACAAGAGCCGGTGGATCCAAGAGAAATGACCTACTTTATCCCTGCTGTGGAGGTCCCACACAGCACATTAACTGGCATAAAAAACTGAGGTGATGGAGTATGCCACGATCACTCAAAAAGTGACTGAACTTACTTCTTCATCATGAAGCATGGAGACGTGTGCCTGATAGTCTCTATGCGCAGTGTGCACGGGACTTCTTCATAAGCTTGTCTTGTGTCTACTTTGTCTGTTATGTGTCCATCAGGGGCTGCTTCTCACCCCAGCACCTTAATGTGTCTCTCTCCTGGTCACCTCCCAACTTTTTGGAGAATACTTTGGTTAGGTGGCAGAGGGGCTGTGAGTGCATTTCTGGTTGTGAGCTTTGTGGTCTCTCTTTGTATGAGGGAGTAGTTGCATTGTTTAGCTTTCAGTGTGTGAAAAGCCAAATTGAGTACAAGTTTTGTGGTTTGTTCTGAACATAATTAGTTTCACATTCATTGTCCCTCTTGCAAAAGCCAGTTCTGTGAGGTGCGATGGCTGCTACAGCTCCGACTAAAACATCCCCTACCCTGACACATCAGTAAGCTCCTGAGCTTCTCTAGTTCACGGTTCTTTACCAGTGTCTGAAAAGCCTTTGGTATTTTATGAGTCTATGGATGGCAAAAAGCCACCAGACTATTGAAACAGCAGATTGTCAACATAAACATAAAACGTAAGTCAGCAAAGACCATGGAGGGGCAGAATGAAAGGGAACTGCTAAGAAGTCTGTTTCTTCTTTCATATTATCTAAAATTTGTACCATCAGCCTTCCTTCACACTGAGTTCTTTCTTTGCTGCTTCATATGTAATTATTTTTCTGTTCCCTTTTCAGATCAACTGCCAAAATCTCCACTTATACAGTGACCTTAAAATGCATGTTTCCCATTTAAGGGTCTCATGTGATTTTGGAGTGGTGGTGCATGTGCAGTGTTCTCCATGTAACTAAAGTTCCTTGCAAGTTAGCAAACAAGCTCAAGAAAAAGATGCACAAAACTGAGTGGAAATCCAATATTAATAAGAAGATGCTTGCCTGCTGGAAGATGGGGAGATGCAGCCAGTGATATGCTCAGGTATATTCAGGTGTATTCACCTTTAGGTGGGACAATGGCCACCTGCTGAGTTCAAAAACCTGGTCCTAGGGAGGAGGTGTGGACGAAACTAGATGTGGATGAAACCTAGCAGGAACCAGGAACCAGGAAGATATTCCTGGTGTTGGGGCTGCTCCTTTTTACCTCTCTCAAGTGTGAGGGTAAGACCAGTGAGAATCTTAACCTTTGCTACTGCCTAGGTACCATCTTTATTTAATTTGACCTCTGTTTAGATTTTAATTTTACAGCTAATCTTTCTGACCTGAAGAGAAGAGTATTGGGCCTTTGCAAGCTCAGTCTACTTTTTTCCAGCTGTACTAGTTAGCCTGTTAAAAGAAGTTCTCTCCCTTCCCACAGACCTGCCTTCATCAATGTCCTCACACCACCACAGCTGCTGCAACACTGCAATTACCCCTGTGACATGTACTTGAAAGAGCTTTCAACCAATGACAGACAAAGCAAGTTTTTATAAGGCACTCCTTGGTGACTGTCACCTTTTAATAACCTGGAAAATGACTCAGTAGATAAGAAGTGACAATTATTGTAAGATGCCCAAAGCAAACCTACCATTATCCTATTGCATTGTTCAAATGGTATAGCAAAAGGATTTGTGGTACATTTGCACAGTAAATGAACAGGAGAATACACATGAAAACTGTGCCACAATAACGACCAAACCAACCTTTTTAAGCCTGTTATGCCAGACTTAGTATAAAAAGTGGGTCACAAATTACACACTAAACTGATTCAGTGAACTGTAAATTGCCCTCTGAATTCTTCTTTTTTTTTTTTTTTCGTTTGCTTGTGAAAAATTTTTTTAACTTCTTCTTTCTTGCAAATTCAGCTTAGGCAGGGTTTTGTTCTGATCATGCAATTCATGTATGATGTACCAGGAGAGGCAAAATGCCATGAGATTAAGAGAAATTTTTTGACTTTTTTTTTAGAACTAATGTAAACAGACTCTTTAGTACTGAACACTTTTTGTTCCCATCAAAGCTGACCTTTGAGAATTCTCTCACAGATCCGTTATGCACCTAATCACCTAATTAACATTTCTAAAAATCTGGGCAAAAGGTGCGAAAAATACCAAGTGTTTCTGAGGGTGGATTAGGAAATGCCACATCCAAGAAGTCTGAAAAGGTGTTGGCTGTCTTTCTGTTACAGTTGTACTCCTACTAGCATCGAGCCCAGCATATTCTATGTGTGTACTGGAATAGCACAAACCCCCATATTATGAGGGGAAGTTGCCTAGTTACTTGTGATTTTAGCCCTATTTCAGCTGAAATATACCCAGATGCAAATGACAGCATGTGGTGACATTGATGAAACTCTCTTGAATATAGAGTCTATGAAAATGAATGGCTTGCATTCATCTGTGGTCATTTTAGTCTTATGACAGAAGACACAAAAATTATATTCTTAATTCGTGTAACTGAAGGCAAATTATGGACGCAAGATACTGCAGATATTTTTTATTTTATCTGACTGTTTAGACAATTTCCTAAGAAAAATGCATAATGGAAGTTGCTTCTGTAAAAGAGGAGAGGACCCTGTCTTTTATTATGATGTGCTGTATTTCTCAGTGAAGGGAAAAGTATTTCACGCTTTGTTGTTTTGACCGAGGCATGACAACTAATCTGTGGTATGTAGCAGCCAGACAACCAGCTTGTTATATGCCTATCACTTCACTGTGGAGCATGCCTGGCAACACAGATACCCTGACTGCAAAATATCACAGGGGCTATTTCTCAGGAATGCAATACTTCTGGCCCATCTTTAACTTAAGACTGCAACAGCTGAAAGCAGCACAGAAGACGTGCAAATACATATCAGAAATACCCTGGTAAGGCAACTAAGCCTATAAATGAGGGTCTATTATTAACAGCAAATTGTTAGACTATTGTAGCTGTTAAAGATATGGAAATAGCCCTGCCTCCTTTCTCACTATCATCAAAAGCTACATTACATTCAAAGTTCCTGAACGATCCTGTAATCAACATCCCAGCTTGCCAGGTGGCAGGTCAGGGAAGGGAAAACAAGAGGAGTCAGCATACAGAGAGGGGTAAAATAATGGACTAAGCAGCAATACTCGTCTTGTTCTCCATGTGGTTTGAGAACCTCTCTCTTACCTCAGGGAGTGCCTCTGCTATGCTGGCACATAAATAACTTAACTTTTGCTCAGTTTTAGCCAGATTTTGTAATGGAAGAAGGCATTTCCAGTCTCATTGACCATATGCCTGCCTGCCTATTTTTGCTGGCATTTTTCCCTCTCTTCATCCCAATAACTGTTCACAGACTTGAAGCAAGTTCAGTTCAGAAGGAGACGTCTGAAAAGCAAGGAAGGGCAGTCCTACAAGTTTTTTGAAAGCTGGGTGGAAGAGAGAGACTCAAATGAGTACCCCATGGAGGAAATAGTAGACAGAGCTCTATTGTTATATATTGCTTTTGATGGTGGCTGTCTGGGTTGCAACACCTGCTGCCCTTCATGACATGTAGGATGAGGTGGAGGAAGAGTGGGTTGTAGGGAGCTGGGCTTATTTCAAGGAGACTGCTTGAGAGGAAGGTTGCAGGGCAATGGCTACAAATCTGTAGAATGCGAAGCTTGCTTAGTTCTAGTTTTCATAGCACAACTCATTTCATTTCCTCAAATCATTTTACATGAGGTATATCCTTTCTGCTTTAATCTTGCTTGCATTTTCTCAGCTTGTATACTTGGGAGCCTTTTGAATCTGGTTTGAATGTAAGTTTGATTACATCAAAAGTAAGCCCTTACAAGTAAAACTTGCATTATACAGGAACATATTTGTAAAAAATGCATTTACATCGCAGGAAAGCAAAATATAGCTACACTCAGATAGTGTTGCTCCTTATTTCAGCTGCAATTTCCAGGATTTCACTGGTGGTTACATGCGTAGCTAATTAGTGGCAGTGTTCTTTCATCAGGGCTAAAGAGAACTTTGACTCAAAACTTATTAACTAGGATGACTCTCTATTTTAATTACAGGGAAAATAACGTAAGGAACTGTGAGAGATTTCTCTGTCTCCTCTCTATCGGGCTGCTAGCTCTCACTCACACTTGCAGCTATGGCTTCAAATGAATGCTCTAATCTCTTAAAGGGCTTGTAACTCACACGTTAATCAACAGCATAACAGGGAGCCTAAGACTGTCATTGAAAATCACATGTAAAAAGCAATACTTATAAGAAATGAAACATTTCATAAGCTTTCCTCCTAATAAATGAGAAACCCATTCTTGGCTCTGTGCAGACAGCATGCAAACCACTTACGTGACACACGAAACTTCTCTCCAGGTTACTGGCAGGATTTAGTTTGATATAAGGAAGGCTCTTTAGTTTGGATATTAGCAGGTCAACAGTATCACAAAATATTGGCTGAAGTTGGTGAGTTTAGCTCAATGGAGATCTAATTCTGTTCCTCTCTAGAGGGTCTTGGAAGAAGACCAAATACACACCAGCTATGATTTCTATATGTACTCAAGCTGCAAATAAGTGGCAAGCAGGCTGGACACATGTTGTACTGACTCCCATGTGGCAGAAGAATATCACTGTCTGCTTCCTAGTGGCTTGTCACATGTATGAACGGGTTCTTGGGGAAGAACAAATGTCCTTGTCGCTAAGGATTTACCTAGCTCAGCAGATTTTCCTTGACTGTAACTGAAAGGGACCAGCAGGGGGTCTGCCTGGCCTTGCAGCAATGTTTATCCCACTTTGCCATCTGACCTTGGCAAGCATCCTCCTCTCCTTACCAATATCAGAAAAGTGCTGTTGCTTGGGAATTGCGCAAGGCACAGCTACACCAATGTGTTTCAAAGCTGGAATTAGGTCTTGAATCAGTGCTCATTGGGCATACAGGTACTTTTCTCTTGCTAACAACACGTACTATTACTGTGCTTTTTTATTCAAGTAGCACACAAAAGTCCAAAACGATGTCAAGGTATGGTTGTGCTGGGCGCAGTCGAAACACAGTCTCAGAGACAGTCTCTGCTGCTTTCCATGTGAGAAAGAAGTGGTGAGTCAGAATCACAGAATCATTGAATGATATGGGGTTGAAAAGAACTT
>JAOXJK010000019.1:26076889-26087038 GCA_025774025.1 Xenus cinereus | reverse complement strand
TGAGCGAACTGAACATCTACTTATGCTACTTTACCTTGTTTTCTTTTTCATAGACACAGGGGGTGACTGGAAATAGTCAAGTAACCCCAAATCAGTGAAAGAGTGGGCAGTTTCTGGAATGAAAAATGGTGTAAAACTGAGGTGCAACAGACCGAAGTGGGAACTGATCTGCAGTGCGGTGCATAGGCTATTAGGGATGTTGGTGGTCACAGGCAGTGTTGACTCTCCTGTTCAGAGCTGACTGCATCTTCCATGCAGCCTTCCCCATTGTGCCTTGGGGCACTGGTTCTTCAAGACATGATTTAAAACTTTCTGGAATTTGGGGGGACAATGGGTCAGTAATGTGACACTTATTTAGGACATCAGCGTTGTGCCTGAACTGTTTTTTGAAAAACACTAAAAGTTAAGGAAAGAAAAATTCTTTAGTATGATCCAAAAATGTCTTGTGACAGAAATCCTTGGGCTTTGTTTAAAAATATCAGGCTGGCCAGATGGTACTAACAGAGGCATCTGTGGGGATTCGAGATAAATGTGTGTCAACCAAAATCAGAGGAAGATGCTCTGCCAGTGGTGTTCTTCAGCCCTGTGGGGCAGAAGGCCAATGTGTGTGTCCACACAGAGTATTTGAGAGCTGCCAGTTCCTGTCCAGAACCCTCCTCCACCCCATGCCCAGTTCTCCTGGAACTGGTGGGGAACATATGAGCAAAGAGTTGGGAAAGGCGAAATTCCCCTCTCGACCATGCAACAGGACAATCCCTGTATCAAATGTCCTTTTGTCCCAGAACTTACCCACCCCTCACCCGTATTGTCCACCCATAGCCACCTCCTACCAGTGCTTCACTTCAGTGTCCCTTCCTGCTCCCTGTGGCCCTCAGGAATTAAGCCTGTGGCTCCTCTGCAACAGTGGGATGGGATCCCAGGACCTTGCGGACATGCCTTCTCCTCAGCAGTGACACCCACGGGGGTGAAAAGTCACAGGAGTTGAAGAGTCAGCATCTGCAGTGCTGAGTTGTTTGATTTCTTTTACATCAGTGCTCATTCCCATGCCTTCAGTGTGTCCCACAGCCCAAAATAGCTGTAAGGCCATGCATATCATGTATGTGGCAAAACAACACCTCACCCTGCCCATACAGGGACCCAGAAGCTTTTCTGCAGAATGAGGATGCTTGAGAGCAAGACGTAACAGGCTGTCTGCACCCAGAAGCTGCAGAGCTGAATTCAATTCTGTGGTCCCAAAAGAGAATTTTCACCAAGTTTTGTGTTAGGTCAAGAAGTGTGTGTGCAGGAGCCTCACAATATTGCTACTTTAATCAATAAAGTGTGACCAAGAAGTCCTCTAAAAGTTATCATTTTCTCCTTATAGAGGCTCTTGGTGACCAGTAAATTTTTAGTATTCCAAATTTCAGAGCCTGTTGTCTGTTATCTATTTGCCCTTTGGATTGTGGATTAAAAAAATCTGTGCTGTTTACAAATTGCTGGACATGCAGTGCCTCATCTAAACACAAAAAACGCAGTACTTTGAGTCTCTCAAGGCCGTTCACTTGCCCTTTGGAGGCATTTATTGCATCTTTTCCTTTCTCTCTGTTTCCTTCCTCTTACAGTTTGGATTCAAATATTTACTCTAATACAAATATTTAAAGAAATGTAGTTCTCCTGAATCTGGGAGCAGCAAAATCAACAAATGAGGGTGAAGTCTGAAGTGAATGAAAGAACAAAAACTCACGTTACAGCAAAGGCATAATTACAACTGATGATTTTTTCTGTAGACAGTAATGTTTTACTTCATAAAAACTGAAAGACAGTTGCAAATTTCCTTGGTCCTTTCAAGATAAGAAGAAAAGAAAATGACAAACACTTCACTGAAGAATAATAATGGAATTAGGCAGTTATCAAGAACATGTAATTGGAAATAATCAAGAAAGAACACTTAGAAGGACAGGAGTTCAAGCAAACTTCTCGCATGATAAAATGGCAGTGTTCTTAAGTATAGGCTGCAGTATCAGTAAGCTGTTGACCAGAAATACTAGGAAAACCCACTGTGTTTATTATCTGCTCTCACATGACTCATATAGCACATTATCTTCTAGCAACACACAATAAACATGCCAGCCAGATTTTCTCAGGATCAATTATATGTATATCCAAGTGGAAGGGTGGAACAACATCTATGAGAAGAGCGGTCAGATAGTTAGATATAGGCTATATAGAAACTTGTTTTAATTTTTTTCGTAGACTCATTCGACCAAACCTCTGTCTGCTTCCAATTCTGTTTTGCGAAGACTTCAGCAGCATGCCACATATTCAGTAGTTCAGAAATCATGGTCAAAGAGTGTCTGATTTTCATGATAAATCTATTTTTTCTGCACTCAGAGCATCCATCCTGCCCACCCAAAGTGGAGAGGAGGCAGGTTTCTTCCAAGATTTTCCTTGCATGCTCCCTGGCTGGAAGTAAACACGTTAAAATGGGACCACTGTGCTCAAGACTGGATCAATAAAACCACTTTATGTCTTGTAAAGGGATAATGCAACTGCTACCATTTAAGCGGCAATGTCCTGGTAACTTTGATACTACATCAGAAGGGAGTACTTGACTTCTAGGGCTGTTGCGAGGTAGGCCCAATTTCCTGTGCACCCACCATTACAGGAATGCCAGCAAAGGCCACAATCAAAGCTGTATCTCTTCTGTCCTGCAGGTGCTAGAGCTGATGCAAGAGGACGGGAAGCTTGGAATGACTTTTCCCCTTTTTGGGGATGACTTGGGAGTGAAGTGATGGCGAGGGCCAAGGTGCACCTTACACTGTCTTTTTTTCTGTGGCCAGGCTTGTGCTAAGACAGTTTTCAGCCTTTGGGAAAGACCTTGCGTTATAATGTGAAGGAGTCAGGGGTCACTCGCTGGAGATCACAGATTAAAAGAAATTTAAAAGAAAGCAGAGATATTTTGCCTCAGATATTCCGAATCATTTAATTTAGCTTGAAAAGTTTGAACAAAATATTTTGCTGTTTTGGCACCAGCTATTTTGGCAATTCTAATTCCATTAAGAAGTTCAACAATTTGACTTCTTGCCCAAATGCCTGAAAAAAAAATGATCCAGATGTACTATCAAATTTGTCATGTGTAAGAAAAGATCTGATTTTGACCATCCCTACTGAATACAGCAGTTGATGGAAAAAATAAGGTGACATTTCTGTGCTGCCCCAAGAGACTGCAATTCCTTTCTAACAGATCTCCATAGCAATATCCCCCCGTGTCTGAGCTCTGGACTTTCTGCTTGTTGAACAGTCCAAAGTTTTCATACATGATCTCTTTCCCATCTTTCCCATGCCAAAAATGCATGCTAGGATCCTCCTCTCTGTGTCACAATTCTGTTGAAGTTGGGGTCCTGTTGTCTTTGTACATGGGCAAAGGAAGCCCCAAAGTGTAACTGGTACTGCATGGCACTGCCAGATCCTTGGGTTTCACTTGTAAAAATGCAAGGCAAAGCTTAATACTTGGATAACAACAAGCTGTATTTAAACCAATGACATACAAGGTGAAAGGCTCCATAACCCATTACTAATTTCATGAATCATCTAGTCCTCTCATCATAAAAGAAATTGTTGCAGCTTGGTAATAGCAGCAGAAGCTGTTGGAGTGAAAAACCCTTTACTGAATAATGGAGGAACACAAGATCTGGGTAAGTCATACAGTATTATTCTTACAGTGTTTCTCTGGCAAAGCTCCACGTACATTTGGTTTCTGTCCTGTACCTTGGTTATCCAAAGTTCGCACATGCTTGACATACCCTGCTTCTCGATGGCTGTGACAGCTTGTATTGAGCTCTCTCTACCGCCTTTATACATCATTAAACAGCCCGGTAAGTGTGAAGCCCTTTACTCTGATGACCAATATCACAAAGTCTCTCCCTCAGAAAGAATAACTTGATAACTAAAAAAATTCCAAAGATGCACACCTTCATCACACACTCATGATTTACTGTTGCTGTTGGTGCAGAGCTGTGTGGGGAAAGCAGTCTGGTGCCCTGGAGTCCAAATCTACAGCAGTGCATTCAAGATGTCTGAGCTCTTGAGAGCATTTGCTGGTATAGTGAATTAAATTTAGAGCTGTGCAAATCCGGCTTTGGATTTAGATTTGTGAGACTCACCTTTGACCTGGCTTTAGATGGAGATTTGGGTGACTGCGTAGTGCAAATATGTGCAGAGTGCATTTTGTGCTACCTTTCAGCACACTGAAAGGGTATAATTTCTACAAAGAATACTTTACCTGCTAGTTACCATTTCAGGCTATAGCATCTGCTTATGGTAATGTCCTGTCTTTCGTGTGAGATCAGGCTTTAAGACGTCTGCAATAAGAATAATTTCAATTTAATAGCCTTGATACAAACAGCAAACTGGGAGAATACCATCAAACATTGATATGTTGTAGACAGAGGTCTGAGTATGTGTATTAATGTATAGACTTCATGTAAACCATAATAGAGAGTCAGCTGTTCAGACAGTGAGACAGATGTGGCTTGTCAGGGAAGGTTAGGTTTGCACTGTGATGGTCTTTGGGTTTTGCCTTTCTTTCATGAGGACAGGGAAAGGTAAAGCTGAGGAGGGAGTTTCTGGATGTCTAGAGAGATGCTGGAGAACACTGTGTCAGGAAAGACCTTCCTGGGATGTTTTAACAATTAAGAATCAAACCCGACCTTGCAACAAGAGATGTCCTCACAGACCAGATAAAACCAGGAAAACCTATCTGTGTCCTGTATGTGGCTGGCACCCTCTGTCTAGCCCTTCCTCCCTGTAATTAGCACCCAGACATAGGCATCAATGTCAAAAGCTTCATCTCTTTCCTAATCTGGTTTCAAAATACTCCGCCATCTCAGCCGTCCAGACTTCCTGTGCTAATGGTTGCTATGGCAGGAATTCTCTCTTTGATCCCTTTTTGGGGACACCCTTCAGTCTGCAGCAGTGATTACACTGGTCACAGCTTCCTGTCAAGCACTGTCTGTCTGCTAAAAGGAAAATGGAAAGAACAATGGAAAGCCAGCCAAGGTCCTTGCTATATTCAACACAGAGTAACACTATACATAGGCAAAATTTAAAATAAATAAGATTAAATAATATAAAACAAAGTAAAGTCAAGTAAAATAAAATAAAATAAAGTAAAAATGCGAGAAGATAGTTCTGTCCTTATAAAAAAGACAGGAATGGTAATAATGTAATTTTTCAGATTGTATCTGCATCAGACTGTGAGCAATAAATTCATCTGGTTGAATCTAAGAGGAATGAAGATGAATTCATATCCTCTGATTTTGATTTGAGGAGAAACCCCTTGGGGCAAAATCTGAAAAGGGCATCCACTGACTACAAATTTCTCAGCCACTAGGAGCTAAAAGGCACCTCCTGGAACAAACCAGAGCCTGTCAGCTGCCAGCATCCATGTGCTTTGTGCCCATCCTGGCCACCCCACCACCTTACAGCCGCAGGACAGGGGCTTCAGCGTGGCATCAGTGCTCCCTGAATAGACACACATACCCTTTGACCACCACTGTGGCCTTTTTTGGATTCATCTGCCATTGACTCAGTCTGCATAGAGATGCTGAGCACCGGCATGTCCCAACAGTGGCTTTGTAGCTGCGCTGAGCAGGGGCAGGCACTTGCAGCAGGTGAAGGGGACGCAACATTGTCCATGCCTTTGCCTGCTCAAATGCCACAGCCCTGGCCCGTGGACCTCTCACCCCTCCTCATACAGTCTTTTCTCTGTTGTCGCTTTGCCTACGCATTGTCGCACTGTCGTTACAGAATATTCTCTATATTGTTCTCTATATATTGTTATATTAAAACACCATAAGTATAGGCTCCAGGTCTGGCTGCAGTTAAACAAAAACCACTGCAATGATTGCCAGGAAACTCAGTGGTGCTTTCTCATGCACTGTGACTCTGCAGTAGGCAATCTGCATATCTTGGAGAAACATGGAAGGAGAAGGTGGTAATTAAGAGCCCGGTGATACAAATAGGCACTTTGGTAGCTTTGCTGCAGCCAGAGAGCTTTGTAGTTTTGCTTTAGCTGGAGAGCTGATCTGGACCTGGTTCAGCCAGAAAACAAGACAGGAAAAGGGAAAAACAAAAAGCGTGTGAAAAGAGCAGCTCATTGAAATGTTATCCTCCTCCACCTATGGCATACAAAGGGACAATGCCAGATTTGGGACCAGGTTCCCCTTGCCTCTTTCTCCCTTTCCCAAAGCTGTCATGAGAGTGTGTCCCCCAGACCCAGGAAGGACTGCAGAGCTGGAAAAGTTATGGAAAGCATTCCGTGGGCTGGTCCAAATGGAAAATTGGAAGAAATGCAAACACTCATTATGATTCCCAGGTATTACACACTCACAGGGCACACATACAGCTGTAGGTAGGAAGAGAGCTTTTGGCATGTTGAAGGCTGCAGATGTCTATCTGAGCTTCCTAATTCTACCAAAAGCTTTGCTGCTTTTGAGCCTGCTTCTTCTATGTCACTGCTCCCTTCCCTTGTTTTTTTTCTGCCCTTCTTGTTCATCTAAATACCTAACCAAGGGAGGAGGAAAAGGCTTGCAGAAGGCAAGCTCACTCCTCTATGGACTTAGGACTTTCTTCTGTCTTTCTCTTCCACCAGCCACAGGTTTCCATGAGTGCTTGCGTACCGAGGGCTGTCTGCTTCCAAGCTTAGCGGTATAAAAGAAAGCTTGCAAGGAAATCTCCTGATCAGCTCGTGCTGGGAAGAGAATTCAAAGCAGGGGATGATGTAATGCACATAAAAATTGTGGAACTGAATAAAGGATCAAGAATGGGTTTTGGATATCTCGATCGCCAGCTAAAATGCCAAGAACGATGTGAAATAAAGCAACAACTGTGAAAATGAGAGGAAGCAAAGTACATTTTCCTTTCTTCCTGATAGACTCAGTCTTGGACTCTTCAGTGACAGTCTATTAATTTTCTGTGTGTTTTGGCATCAGAAGCCTTATGAACACACAGAGACATATATTCTGCTGAATCTTAAAGCTTAGTTTTAATGTTAAAAAGTCAAGGGCTTTCACATCAACAGCTCTTTGTACACATTGTAAAAATATAGATATTTTAAAACGCCCTTAAAGCTCAAGCTATTACCATCCCCATCTGGATTCCCCACAGTGAAGCAGAAATGCAAGCACTCATCATCACACATCCATGCTGGTCGAATCATCTTGCCAGAGGGAGCTTCTGGGGAGCACTACAGATTCACACAAGACGGGGCAGACACAGTGACTTTGTTGGGTTTTTGGACTGTCACTCACCCACCCCCTCCCTTTACCAAAGGCCACACGTTCTGTTTTTCTGGCATGCTACAACCAAAGCTTAAACAAACTCCCTGAGAGCTCCCACTTTACTCCCTGAGGTTTGAACTGGGGACTTGACCCTGCTTGAGATGGGCTGGTGGCTTCCCCAAAACTTGTTTTATTTTGCATTGCTTTGGCTCAGGCATTTTATAGACTCTTGGGCTTTCCCTCTGCCTCCCCCTCTGCATTCATCTCTTGGCTCCCTGAGAGGACGTTAAGTCCATATTTCTGTGCTCTTTTTTTCCTTCTTTTGCTCTGCTGATCTGTGCACGATTTCCCTTTGTTTGCTTGAAGCGTTTTCTAGCCTTCCCTCAAAGCCTGCCTGCTGAGCCGATGCCACCACCCACGGAGCTCGGCCACCTCACCCCCTCCATTCCCACATGCTGCAGAAAATGGCAAGCCTGATGCCGGAGGAGTGGGGCGACGATGGGCCAGCTGTTGTCTGCTGCTGTGGCCCTTGTGAGGTGAGGGGACCTGCTCTTCCCATGGCCGGGGCGTGCTGTCGGCTCTGCACCTGGGGCCAGAGATGGTGTTGCCCAACGTGCCGGCCTCAGGTTCAGCTTGTCATGCCTTAATTATCAGGCTTGTGCAACCATCCCTCAAGTGCCGTGGAGGGCATGCTGTACCTGTGCTGAGCAAAGAAAGCCAGCATGGCTCGGGATAACAAGGTGCTGGGGAGCAGGGCAGCCAAAGGAGCCGTGTGTTGACTGCCTGTAGGAAATGAGGACTTGCAGAGGTGGCCAGGGGAAAGAGAGCTGTCTTTGCCCTGGATACTGCATGGGGAAGGTAATGCAACCCATACTTACGCTGCAGAAATACCCAAAGATCTCACTCAAGTTCAGACTGATCCTTGTCATGGCTCAGTAGGGATCCGAGGACAGTGATGAATAGGCCTGCAGTCAAACACACCTTTCACAGACCTACCTTTGTTTGCTGTTTTGCTTGGTAGTCTGACATCTCTTCCTGGCTACACTTAGACATGTTTGTAAAGGCTGATTGCTTTTAGATCCTATCATCCGGCCTTGATATGGAATAAGATTGCCTCTTAATCTCACAGAGCAACCTGGGAAGGATCTTTTGTGCAGAAGCGACCACTGTGAAAGAAGAGGCAGAGATCAGAGCTGCTTTGGGAAAACAAAGGTCCCTTGTATTACATTCTTCAAGTTTTGAAATAAATTAATTTATTCCATATAGTTGCAAAAAGACAAATTCACAAGAATGAGCAGAACTAGAAGCCTCATGGCTTTTTTCCACTCAATACTCCAAAATAAATCAGGTGCCTTCTCATTCACCAGTAGCTAGCTGCAAGGCAGTAACTGATGTCTGTCGGGCAGCACGGGATGGGATGCCACTGTGGGCAGAGGTGGACACCTCCAGGAAGCGTTTACCTCCCCTGAGGGAGGTGGACCTCTCCACTCAGACTGCGTGGCTGCCGGTTGGAGGGTTGAGTTCCCCATGCTCTGGAGCCCATCACAGAGGGCTTTTGGAGGGAAGCACAGCCTCTTCCCTGTGCCATTACTGCAGGCGGTTTGCACATAAGTCAGGTTTTGCTTCAGCAAGCAAAGGCAGGAAAACAACTAGTCAAAGTAGAAATATAGTCAAGAGTAAATATGAGTAATTTCCAGTTTGAGCAGTGCTGTGTTTACCTATTTTTCATGTATGTGGAGCAGGTGAGTTTACTGCTGTCTTTATAACCTAAAAAAACTCTGTTCAAAAAGTTGCTTCCAACCTCCTAAGTCTCATAAAAATATTTGTTGCACTTTTCCTGGCCTTTTCTATTACCTGCTTTCTACAGAGACATTTTACAGCTGTAATCAATCAGATGTCCTATTGCCTATTTCCTTATATAAAATCCCATGTACAAAAAACCTGAGTAGGAGCTGGGTTGTAGTATGTCCTTCTTGACTAGAAAGTCAATCTTTGAAAAATTTAGTCTTGACTTCCAGCTACTGCAAAACGTGTCTCCAACTCTGCCAGTTAGTAAGTCTGCCTGTTCAACCCATGAAGCTGAGGGTGCTCCAGGAACCGTCAGACCTGTTCAATAAATTGTGCTGATCTTTTCATCTTCTTGATTTCCTGAGTCATCCCAGCTCTGAACCTCAGCTGCCATATGGAATCCTGCTTTGTAATACAATCTGAAACACACTTTCAGCTCATAAATGTGTTTGTGTTTAGAACTACAAAGGACACTTCCTGGCTGTTCAGTAGGGTGCTTTTTTTTTTTTTTTAGTATATATATATTTATGAATTAAAATGTCAAGCCACTTGGCATGTTATCGTGTTCATACCAGCTTGAATCTCATGTGATTTCTTATGAATAATAATGGAAATGTTGCTTTAAATAGGATAGGGGTCCTGATTCTCAGTTAGAAATTGCTTTTAATCTTTTATTTTCTGGCTAGTGTTTTGCTGAATATATTTTCCTGCTACTTTTAAGAGAAATTTTAAAATCTTTAAAATGTATGCTACTGCTTTGCACTGTGAGTTAAAAAAAAAAATAAACAGCTGGCAAGTAATGTGTCTCATTCTCTACATTGTTTTTGTACAAGATTATTTTTTTTCTTAGACTCCACCTTTTTTTTGCATCTTCCAGTAATGCTGAAATGCTGTTTTTCATTAGTTAGCTATAGCTGCTTGCATATTGGTGCTTTCAGAGTGAGGCGGGAGACCACATCTGCAGTGCTTGCATATCTTGGGGACTTTGTAGCTTGGACTTCAGTGAATAATTTGAAAATTGCTCACACATAAGGCTGACTTACATTGTTTCTTCTTCAAAGAAATCTCAAGACTTTCTATGTTTCAGCTGTGAAAGGCTCAG
>JAOXJK010000019.1:25945790-25956426 GCA_025774025.1 Xenus cinereus | reverse complement strand
AGCACCAAGTCTAACTGACCACAAAAACACCCTGGAAAGGCTGCAGAGGGAAGATGAGACACACGCAGGCAGCCTGCACTCTGAAAGTCCCCGGCGAATGTCAGCCTCTTCCTCCCTCTCCCCTCAATAGTCACAGCACAGGAGCCAGAGAGAGAACCTTGCTTGCAAACAACTTACAAACCAAAAAAAAAAAAAAAAAAGGTAAAAATATCAATCAATGAACATGGTGTTCACAAATCAGCTGAACAAGCTTTAATTATTAGAAAACACCTACTGTCACTGTGATCAAGGTTTGGAACGAAGTTGTAATTATAGCATTACCTTTCATTCCCAAAAGACTAATGAATCAGGGAACTGACATTTAGAGTGATATTAAATTATTTTAAGAAATGCAAAAACAATGGCATACCAAATTTGCATTTTTTCAAGTCACAGGAATTTCACTAACATCCAGGGTTTCTCTGGAAAAGAAGTAGATTAATCTGGTTTAATACTGATTTGGTATAAGAAAAAGAATCCTTATAGTAAAAATAATATTTGGAGAAATTACATGTAAATTGTATTTTGCCAGGAAGCCAAAACTGACAATCAAATAAAAATGCCCTGAATAGTCATTATGGTAGCACAGATGTTCTCCTGCCATATTTCACTTCAACTCTTCTATTCAAGTTGCTCTAAAATAGATAATTGAATAAGAGACTGTAACAGCAGGCTACAGACCTTTCTGTCCAACTCGGGCTCACAGATCTTCCATTTCCAGCTTTATTCACAAACCTGTTATTGCTGGGCCATATTTCCTG
This sequence comes from Xenus cinereus, assembly GCA_025774025.1. NCBI lineage: Eukaryota > Metazoa > Chordata > Aves > Charadriiformes > Scolopacidae > Xenus > Xenus cinereus. The sequence goes on along the minus strand of JAOXJK010000019.1, from coordinate 25,955,626 downwards.
GATATTGAATGTGGTGAACGCCATTTTAAAAGAAATATGTTTTGCAGAAATACAAGACTTGCAGCTGTTATGGTGTCTTTTTTTTTAAGCCCTCTGCACTGCATACCATTAGCATTTCATAGAATCTGACTGAGAAGTTCAAAACGAGGGCAAATGTGCGGTTCTCAGAAGATCAACTAATTCAACGGTTTGGAGAGAGTAAGTGCTCCAAGAAATCACATTAAGAACTGTTGAAAGTGCTGAGTCAGCAGCAAACTTTGCATACAGAGTCTGTTAACTGGTTTCACAGAAACTGTATGTCTGTGCCTACAAAACCTTGCTTTTTGTTCATGAGAGCTATTAAGGATTTCCTTTTCAAATGGGACTTCAGTGATCAGACTTTCACAGCCCACCTGAAAGTCCCTGAGAGTCTGATGCCATCATTTGCTTATGAATCATATGATTAATTAATTTTGTCAGTTGCTGTGTTAACTCAAAAAAACCCACCAAACTAAACCCAAAAGTCATCCAAACAACCCTGAAACACCAGGTCCTTCAGTAAAGCAAGAAAAAGCAAGAACTGGGAAAATATAATGAGCAAGCAACAGAAGCATTTCCAGTGGTCCAAGTTGGAAGCTGCATTTTTAAAGTTAAATGCAAACAAAGATCACAGACAAGGGCTGCTTGCATCACTGCCATTAATATTGCATCCTTTTTCACACAAACCCTTCCATTCAAAACTTTATAACAAAGCTGCAATTATTTTTAAACTTGCACAAATTAACCCCAAATTACTTATTTTGCCAGCAAGCCATGCACCTGGCAAATTTCAGCCATCTAAATTGAGGCCCCTTTGGAACAGCCACCCAAACCTCCATGTAGATATTTCCCTCCAATTCTGCTTTAGGGTAAAGCACATTTATTTTACTTGGACTCTCAAAGACTTTTGTGACTGACAGAGCAGACCTTTACCTTTCCATGCCAGCGAGCTTCAAGCATGTAAACCTCATTGGGAAGTAAATCTCCATCTTAAAAACAACCCATGGCATGGGTTTTCTGCCCCATTCCCTTGCACACAACACAAAAAGAGGGTGCAGCTTACCATGGCCAGGGGGGTGCAGGCAGCTCCCCCCAAGGCATTACCAACCGGTCCTGCTCTCCACAGCTCACTCATGACTCAGCTCGTCCATTTCTACCAGAAACAGATAAACTGACAGCAGCACACTCGCTGACATGAGGTGACACTGCTCCTTGCCCCGTACTCAATCAAGACCAACAAACAGAAAAGGCTAAATTTTGCACATACTGAACCCATCCCGCATGAGCCAGACCTCACATCAGGAAGTTAATATATTTGTGAGAAAAAACGTCTTCAGCGTCAAGTCGTAGTCTGCAGAAGTTGCCTCTGTAGTCCCAGAAATGCCAGGCTGATGCGTGGTCCTACAGGGAGCTTTGCACTGAGACACATTTGGGGGGTACAGGCCAGGGTTGTTATTTCTGAGGGCTATGTACAATGCATCTGCAACAATTTGTTCTCTATCTACCAGACCTCTAAATGAGAAAAAAATGCTTCTCCGTGCCTCTTTCACCACTCATTTTGTCTTTAGATGTAGTCTCTTACAAAAATGCTCTCAGGCTCATTATTTCTGCTCTTTCTTCCTTTAATTGGAGTAGCTCCTTGTGGCTGAAAGAAAACATTTGAGCTCAGCTGATTAAATGGGGTAGCATTTTACTTGCAGGCACTTCAGTCTGGGGAAAAAAAAAAGTGACAGCAATAAAAGTTTGAAAGGCTGAGGAATACCATGGGTTGTTCTTAGGACAGAGGTTTACTACTGAGGAGTTCCTGGTACTGTATTTCCCAAAATTTCACTTACAACTGTTTAGGTAAACTGCTTCTTTACTTTCCTTCCAAGACATCCAAATCCCAACATTGCCCTTTGTAGTCAAGCAAGAAGCCCTGAGACACCAGCAGGCATCTTATATGAGGAAATCTCAGGCTAAGTCCTAAAAAGCTCCTTTGGACCCTCCTTGCCTGCAAGGAGAGCATCTGAGGTGTCTCTCAGGAAACAAAGGAGGAGTTTGGGCCATAAGAAACAATTCTTTTGGAAACAAGATGCATCCCCTAAACATAGTTGAACAACATGTCCTGCAGAAGCTTGACAATACAGACCCAGCTTGATTATCCTATGCATCAAAAATATAACTTCCTTCAACTCTGTATTTATAGTTTTCTACTTTTTATAAAAGGATTCAAGAAGAGCTTCCCAAGCTGTGAGGCTGTGTTAGATTACCAGTCTACAGGACTTCTAGGGATAGCTGAAGAATATTTTCCTGCTATGTCTGAGAAATGTGCATGCCACACAAATGGCTGATGTAAGGAGATCAGTTTCTTACACTTCCTCCTGTGATTTATGTCTCTGGATTTCCACAGTGTGGCTGAGGGGCCCATTGCTAGCAGCTACTTGTGAGTGCAAAGGACTTTATGTGCAGTGCTCCTCAATACTTTTTGTCTGTGAGTTGCTGGGCCTCTTTTAAATATTTGCATAAGTGAGAACCTTAGGAGTTCTCCACAGCAATGAGGCTGTCACATTCTGGCCTGAAGGTCTCTGATCCATGAGGCAGATAAGTGACCACTGTGCTGTATTTCCTCTCACATTTCATTACCAAACTACCTCCGGATACCACAGTTCTCGACACATTTCCTGCCAGAAATAACTGCAGCCCAGGCTTTCTAGAGAACATAGGGATGTACTTTTCTACCACTCATTTCACCCGTGGAGCATTCAGGAGCGCTACTACCAGGGAAGGACACATCCAAAAGTCTGTTTGCTACCTCAGCCCCTCTTCCCCCTTATTTTAGAAGCTGGAGCTCCCATGATAAACTTGCAAATCTGCATCCTTGTTGTGACTGGGACCCCTGTTTCCCAGCTTGGAGCATAACCACCGCAAAACAGCTAGACTTTGGTTATTTTGCCTCCCAGTGCTCTCCTGCAGGATCACTGCAAGACCTCAGGCTGCGGACATTATCACTAACAGGGATAAGTTGAAGGATCAGCAGCCACATGAGCTCTTTATAAAGCTGCTCTTTGCCTTCCTGACCTGATTGTAAGGACCAGCACTGGCCCACATCAGGGATCATCAGGGCTCAGGGGTCCCAGAGGAAGGCAAGGCAGAGAGCAGCACATCCCCAAAACGCAGGCTCGGCTGCCAGCAGCCTCTGGTGTCAGAGCTTCCTCACATTTGCCTATCTGCCATGGGCTTGACTAACCTTTTTTGTGACCCCATTCATACCTTTGGCCTCCCAAACATCCTGTGACGACAAGTTCCCCAGTTTAAGCATGCATTGTGCAGAGAAGGACTTCCTCCTCTTTGTTTTAAACCCACTGCCTGGTATTTCCACTGGGTGCCTCAGACTGTGAGATCCCAGTGAATAGTCATTCCCTGGTTATCTTCTCTGTACCATTCATGGCTTTTTATAAACTTTCACCATCTTTCTCAGGCTCCAGAGTTCCCTCCATGCAGAACACAGCTTACCTGGACCAGAGAAAAGCACTCAAAAGCCTCGGTTCAATTAAACAAAAGCCCTCACATTCTTTTATTTCTGCTTTGTTTACACAGATTTCCAAGTTTTTTGTTGCCCTCAACTAAACACAACAAAGCTGAACAATGTGAGGGAGGAATGTCACACTTGCATCTTCAGCTGGGTTAGCAGGACTGCTGCATGTGTAACAAGTGGAAACAGGGATTTCCAAACTGAAGCCGGCTGAATCCACATACAGACATACACACACTCCCACCCCCCCCCACACACTCATATCGTTCTAAAGTGCTCAGCACTCCTCTTCAGGACCAGGTGTCCCAAAGGTCTGCTGCAGGTCAGACAACAGATACCAGCCACCATGTCCTCTCTCCCCATGGCAGAGAAAAGACCCCACTCTGGAAATCTGAGTGTGGGACAGAGCAACCAGAGCTTCTGCACCGAGCACTTGGTCATCCAGACCTTATTTTAGGGACTACCAACATAACCAGTACCCTGAAATGCTTGGTCGCAGCTATGCCTGCAGAAAAACAGACCCTATGACTTTAAAAAATTTGTCTCAAAGAAATTGTCCATCAACAGTGAATTACAGCAGTATCACCACGGGGGTAAGCAGCAATTGAGCAATGATAACAGAAACATCTCACACAACTACAGGGCAGAAAGAGAGGAGCACTCCATCAAGCAGGAGCAACCAGGGAGTTCACACAGATGTAGCATAGTTAGGAGACATTCCTGTTTTTATGAGAATTATCATAGGCTTTTTACTGCTAGACGTGCATTTGAAACTGAGCTTTGCACCTAGTTTCTCTGTTTCCTTTCTTCTGTTTGAACCTGTAGAAAAGTCATAAATATTATAACCTCAATCTCATTTTATGGGAATAAGTGCCATTAAAAACTCAGCATAGCTTTATTGCAAGAGCAAGACTGCGCATGCGGTGTGTGTTTGTATGTATTAAGGTTAAGGGAGAAAAATCCATTTAAAACAATTCAAGAACCTTACCAATACCGAATAGTAAAACAAAAACATTTTGTTCACTAAACAGGATTTAATCTCTAAGCAAAAAGTAGCAGACTATTTTCAAGCTGTAACTGTGCCACTCTGAACCCAACAAATCGAGGCGACATCTAAAGTGCAGCTAAGCTAGATTGACTGTTTAAATGCAGAAGAGAGGTACATCTTGTGTTAATTGTTAATGTGCATCTCATTCAGCCATCACAAGATTTCCAGCCAGGAATCCCCAGCTGGTTTATTTCCCCTTTTTTGTACATGTGCCAGATCATTGCTGTACTCAGCACCACGCTTCCTGCTCTCAAGGGCAAATCCTTGATGAAAATATGCAGCAGCAGTCCCCTGAGCAGCGCTATTGGAGTCATTGAATTGGACGCGTGGGGCTGGTGGCAGCACCACCAGGAGAAGCCCCTGGTTCGGCTGCTGCTGGTGGGGCTGGCAGTGCTGCAGGGGCTTTGCCACGGGCCGGGACTGGAAGTGTTGGTGCTGGTAGGTGCCAGCACTCATGAAGGCACCTCCAGCAAATACGCCTCTAGCCATGCTCACCTTGCTGGTTTGCAGAGCAGCCCCTCCAACACCTTGTCACTAGTCACAGTGAGCTGCCAGGAGGGGAGGGAAGGATATTTGTGTTAAATCAGCTTCTTGGAGAAAGGAAGCATCAGCCTCTGTATTCCAGGAGACCCTGCATTACACTGAAATGGTATGTCGGTATCAGGACTGGCAGAAAAAGGGGAGGGTTTGGAAGAGCCCAGGCACAGCCACGCAGCGCCCATGACTGGCCAGGATGCCCTTGCTAATACATTGCCTGGAGCCAGGCCTTGCTGTGGAGCCCTGCCTGCCCCCTCTGCTCAGTGGGTCCCGCGGGGCAGGCAACGGAGAGGTAATGAAACACCCATGGCAGCGACATGTTCCCCTGGGTCAGATTGATTGCAGCTTCCTTAGGATCATATTTTGACACTGGCATAGGCATTTATTTTGAAAGAGATTATCCTGTGTTTCACCTCTATTAATAACAACCTAGCTAAAGTTATGATGAATATGGCAAAGGAGAGAAGATCACTATGCAGATCAGATACCCATCATTAACTTAGAGAGCAATAATGAATAAGGTTAATAACGCTGCTGAGCTGCGAGAGTTCAATGTGCTGAATGTAGATGAGCTCTGCAGCCAAACTTCCCAAAGATTTCACTGGGGGATGCGCCTTTCCTTCTCACAGGGGGGGTAGGAACCTGCATCACAGCTCCGGACTGGATCCACTTGAGCCCATCACTAGGACTAGGATTCTTCAGCTTGGACCCTTCTCCTCCTCTGCCCCTGAAGACTCTTACCCTGCAATCTCCAGGCAGTCTTCTCGCCGCCACAGTTTTATAACACACGCACGGTGGAAGCTCTTTAAATGTTTCCTACTGCTTCAGCGCATAGCAGAATAGATTAATCTCCGAAAGATAGGACCCATAATGAAGCTAGCAGACCAAGGTAATGCAAATGCCAGAGCGATCAGGAGTAGGGGAAGATGAATATCACAGTCTACAGATTTATGATTATACTGGTTGACCTTGCTAAAATTTTCTAGAAATATATGTTAGTTTAGGCAAATCTCGACCTGTCTTCTGGCCAAAATGTTCCTCACATGACAGCAGGTCTAAACAGGCATTATTTACTACTGTTTGGTTCCCAGTGAATCATTCAGTGTAATTTCCAAATGCTCACTAATAATGTGTTGGACCAAAGTAATAATTCCCCGTGGATACCAAGGAAATAAAGTGCTTTACAGTTCTATCCCACCTTCCACCCACAGAGCACCCAGCACTTTATGCACTCATGAATTTACCCTCACTGCCTGTGGGGCCTGAGGAGAAAAAAAAATGTTGGAAAGATTCACTTCTAACACAGAATTTTAACTTCCTTGTAAAAATATAATATAAACATGTTTTAAATCAGATTTTTTTTCCACAGGGATTTTCCATTACTGTTTTTTTCATCAGTAATTTTAACTGCAAAGTATGTTCCAGGTTGACAAGATAAGTTTTAGTAGTGAAGAGGCTTAATAAAACCAATCCTAACAGAGCCTTGAGTCACCTTGATTCTTCTCCAAAGATAGAGCATACTGTACCTAGAGTAATATTCCTACTTCCACAATGTGTTTTTAGTTATTCACTACAAAGCCATTAAAATAGTTGAATATGGCATAATGTGACATGAGACAGTAATTCTCCAGCAGCTCAAACATAAGCAGCCTCTTCTTCCAAGGAGAAACCATAGTTCAGCTGCCTTGGGGTCAGTGAACGTCCCCAGCATCTTAATATCCAAATGTTGAGCACTATGGTTCAACAAAAAAAAAAAACCAACAAAAATCTCAGCTAAAAACCTGTTTGCCTTCCAGTAGATGCCTGAGGGAGATTTAAATCATTCCTACTGAAGTGATCAGTATTCCACATGACACTTCACAAAGGAATTAAAGAAAATCAATTTCCTTAAGACCTTCCTATTTCTGAGCTTTTTTATGAGTCAATGACAGCTGAAGTGTTTGCATCATTAATGAGGTCTTTCAGCACGTAATACCTCAAACACTGCACAAGGGCTCTCTCGGGATGGATAAAGCAAACTCGCTAGTTCTGATGTCCGGACTTCAGAGCAAGAACCAGGAAGCTCGGCTGTATTACACCTCTCATACGTGCACAGACATATATTCCTTTTAAACTAGCTTGTATTATGCAGGGTAACATTCTTTGCTAGCTCTCTGAGCACAGCTGCATTCATATGAAATACCCCAGACTTCATAAGAATCAAGAAAAGCTAAGGCACGAGTACGTGCTACACATCTTAAATCTCAGAGGCAGAGCCTGAAGGGATACAGGTAGTTCTTAAATGAAACACCATGTGAATTGCAAGGTGTATTACGGCTGCTCTTTTCCTCTGCAGTAGCTACATTTACCCCCAAATTGGAAGGTTTGGCTTGGGAGGTCTCCAGCCTTAAAGTGCAATTTAACACAGCAATCATTAGCAAATTTCACAGCAAAAATGTGCAGAAAAAAAAAAATATTTATGGAGAGACTGTTACTCATGCTTGCTGCCTCTTAGAATAACTAACCAACAACCTCACTGAGATGTTTCCCTTGCTGTGGTACCCAGCCTCTCATAAAACCATGCCTGGTGGGACCCGTGCCTGTGGGGCAGCCCTGACTGCTCAGCAGCATCTCCCACGGGCTGCAGGAGCTTCCTGCTGACTGATGAGCCAGAGTCATGGAGTGTCTTTAAATTCCTTGTTTCTTACTGGGAGGAAACTACAGTTGTACTCACACTTCTCTGCAGCCTCCAGCTCTCAGAGGGTCTCCAGCTCTCAGAGGGTCTCCAGCTCCTGGTGTCCTGAACACGGCTCCTCTCCCATGATCTGCTCTCTCACCTCAGTTTTCAAAGACAGCTTGCTGCATCCTGGATTAGTTTGCCAATCAAACGTTCACTGTCACGCACTTAGAAAACATACTTTATTAGGTTTCCTTCTTTTCAAATATCTTAGTATTTAAGAAGCCCTGTACCAACTCAGGTGCTTTGTCCAATACCAGGGAAATTTCTAATATTTAAGTCTCAAGGCTTTCACATGAATTCCTCTGACAACTTCACCTGTACTGCAGCTAGCCCACAGCTCTGTAACAGCTGCGTGTTTGATCTATTGGTAATTTTTCATTCCCCTTGGGGTGGTGCTGTGTCCTCCACCCCACTCCTTGGCACAGGGTGTCCACATCAGGAGCACAGCAAACACAGTGGGAAGCAATTCAACTCGTAGAAGGAATAAGCAATGTTCATCCCATGTATCCAAAAAGTTGTCTGGCACGGGGAGCTGCCCCAGCGAGCACATCCCTGCTCTGGTCCACATCGGTTCACTCCAACAAGCTCAGCCATGGAGCAGGTTTCCAGGAGGATGGTCACCTTCCTACACAAGGAATTACCTGTGCAGGCACTAGGCAAGTTCTACTCTTGTGTCATTTGGTTCCCGAGTGAAGGTTTGTCAGCTGAGTTTGTCATGTCTCCGCTGAACTCACCTGCTGGGCCCGACTCACTACACTTTTGTAGCCACATCACGGCAGAAAAATCCCACATATATGTGCAAAATTGGTGAAGAAAAAAGGCCCTTCGGACCCAACAGTAATCAAATCAGGGTATAGGTGCATCACCTCTGCCTCAGTGTTTGGTGTTTCATTGCTGTTTATGCAAACTGTGGAGTTTGGGGGGTTATTTTAAAGAAATACACAATGAAAGAATATTTGTGTAAGTCCTGTTTTACTGAAGGAAAAGCTGTCACCAATAACCGCAGCAACAGTTGACACGCAACCATTCAGCAGGAGTTTTACAACACAAATACTTTTTAGATAGACTTGTGTTAAGGAAAAAGCCCTTGCTTGCTGATGCTTGAGTTAATGCGTTTCATTACAAGAGCCTGACCATCCCGTTAATTGGCTAGATGATGCAGTCGTTAAATTAAATGAGCTACACTTTCGCAGGGCTAGCAATTCAGGGATCCATACTAACCTATTATCTCACAGTGAATAACAGACTGTAAATAATGCTGACATGTAATTAAGCCCACTAAACATTAAAAGAAAGGAAAAAAAAAAGATTAATTCTAAGGATTCTATTTTTCCCATTCTGCCAAAAGTCTTTACCTATCAGATCTCTCACAGATTCCCCAACAAGCCCTTCAGAATGATTTGCATGAAACAAGTCTCTTGAACACCAAAATTAGTTAAAGGTTTTAATGCTTTTTCTTCATGAAGTGACTAAATAAAAGCCATGTCTAAGAGAACACAGATATTCCTGCACAAGTACCTCCTACCATCTTTACAGATTATCATCTGGCTGCTGCAAAAAAAAGCTGAGGCATCTAGATTCTAACGAGCCAGTCTATGTAATTTAAGTGATGCCAGACACTTACAACATGTGTTGGAAGATGCAAACCTAACATAGATCTATAGCAAATTCAAAATGCAAAAGTTAAGCTAGGGTAAAGCTTCAGTGTTGCATGCAGAGTTGGCCAGAACATGTGCTAAAATGAAGCATAATGTGTACTCTGTGCAGGGAGCTTCTGCAGGCTGGTCCACCTGTAGGCACACAGCTTCTCCCCTCCTCCACACTGCAAAAGAGGATGTTTGGGACTTTCTCTACAGGTCCAATATCATCACTGAGGCAGAGGAAAGGCTAAGGCTGAGGAAATACTCTGTTCTTCCAGGAGAAATATTCGCCTACAGTTACACACCTGCTGGCATTAGCTAGGACCAACATGGGCTCAAATCACAAACTTCAGCCCCAAA
>JAOXJK010000019.1:25905012-25928315 GCA_025774025.1 Xenus cinereus | reverse complement strand
CCCTCAGAGTAAGGAATTTCTTCTTAGTATCTCATCTAAATCTCCCCTCTTTCAGTTTAAAACCGTAACCCCTCATCCTATCACTGCACTCCCTGATAAAGAGTCCCTCCCCATCTCTCCTATAGGCCCCGCTTATGTACTGGAAGGCTATTACAAGGTCTCCCTGGAGCCTTCTCTTCTCCAGGCTGAACAACCCCAACTCTGTCAGCCTGTCTTCATAGGAGAGGTGCTCCAGTCCTCTGATCATCTTTGTGGTCCTCCACTGGACTCGTTCCAACAGGTCCGTGTCCTTTCTGTGCTGAGGACTCCAGAGCTGGATGCGGTATTCCAGGTGGAGATCTATGTTGCAGTCCTCCACTGATCAGTTTTGATGAGCAATTGCAGGCAATGGGGATGTCCCAGGGCAGTGCCAGAGTAACAGAGGGAAGCTGAAGGTGAAACCTCATTCTTTGAATGGAACTAGTTGACGGAGGCTTTGGGAAGCTTCTTACCATTAAGCTTAGCTTCCTAACTATGTGGTTCAAAATCTGGCTTGCTAGGACAACTTTGGTTCTTCCTTTTGATCTTCTTGATGGGGAAAAGCCATGAAGTGAGGAAGCTCCCAAGCAGAGCTTTTCAGGACCTTTCTCTCCCCCGTCAGGCTGAAGCACACCACTAAAGTTATCACTTCTTAAACAAGGCAGATTCTGCAGCAACATTTGATTTCCAGTCACATGAACAGTCTGGAATCAACAAAAGCAAAGCATCCCAATATTATTTTGACTTATATTTATTTTACTGCAATATTCAGTGTTCAGTTGGGGGGACAGTGGGAACTTGTTGGCATGTTTAAAAAATATCTCATCAGAAAAATGTTAAACTCTTTTACCATACTCCCTTCTTTGTGAAATTCCAGGAAAATCTACCTGATTTCATAGAACTCTTCAATTTTAATGGAAATGGTTGAAATGTCTTCTTCCAGCTGGATGTTTCCATGCCCAACAAAAAAAAAATGTCTGAAACTCTTTGGCACGAAACTCCAGAGGAATTGCACTAGGGCTGGAAGAATCATATTTCAGATGCTTATTTACACATTTTACTTAGCCTTAGATAACTGCTTAAAATTTAATTATAGTATATACATATGAGAAGCAGCTCAAAAAAACCCCACCAACTATCTGAGAAGCTGCTTCAGCTAGAGTACAAAGCTGTCTTTGGTGATTAAGAGCTAGCAATTCCAGTCTACCTTTCCACATGCCCAAACCACTAGATCCCACCTGGAATTTTCAAAAGTCATTATCTCTCTCCCCTACACCCACCCACCTTTTCTTTCCTTTTACAAGCTACATCTTGCTCATCTGCCTCTTTACTAAGAAAAACCACCAAAGCCACATTCCTACTAATACTATTCTTAGCTTTTTGTTTCCCCTGTAGGAGTCACAGTTCATATGTTACCACAAAACAGACTTACAGATATTTAATTGCCAGACCAAGCTGTAGCTTGAACCAAGTTCCCAACAAGTTGCATATGATAGTTAACTTCATTTAGCCAGGTTATGTACTATGAAGTCTGGTATCATGTTGGCCAGCAGACACACAAAAATGGGAGCCGACAGGGAGCAGTGCCATTCAGAGCTCATGATAAAGCCACATTAGAAGTGGTGAGATTCCAAACATTCAGCCCATGACAGGCTACAGCCACAATGAATTGCAGAACAAACTCGTCCCCAGAATGCAAACTTCTTATTTTTTCTTCCATTTCACACCACTATTCCTGAGAATGAACCAAGACACCTATTGCTGTGAAAAGCAAAGCCGTACCGCCTGACACTAAGCATACCAAGCAAGAGAATTCTGACACCAAGTTATTTTCTCTTTCAGTTTACTCAGTGCAAAATGCTTTGAAATATTTGTGTTGTAGAAGCATAGAAGTCTGTAGCTCAAAAGGATTTGAAAAGCTATAAACTTCTTACCACTGTCCCAAGGCAGAATCAGCCCCTCCAGTGTCATTACTGGGAGATATTTCTCCCAATTGTTCTTGAAAACTGGCATCCTATTCCCACAGTTCACCATCATTACCATCAGAAACTGTTTCCCATTTTCAAACCAGAAACTTCTTGACTGCTATTTTCAAACTGACATTCCCTTACTCCACAGCAGTGCTGCAGCACTGAAACATTTCTCTCTTCCCTCCTCAGTCTCCCAGTTTGGGGCTGAAAAACCCTCAGTCTTTCACCATCAGATGTTATTTGCTGCATTCCTGAGGACTCCTTCTGCTCTTTTGTGGACTTTTTTCCCATTGGTATGCAGCTTTTCTGCTGTTGACACAGCTCTTGAGCTGCTTGTCCGGTTGCAGGCACGATGCATCCTCCTACAGCTTGTGCTGCTCTCCCTAATGCCATTTTCTCTACCTTCCCTTTAACTGGAGTGTAACATTGCCTCATGTTCACCTTGTAACTAACTACACCCCCCAGATCTTTTTCTGTCAAAATCCTGCCCATTTAGCCCTTTCCTAGCTGTGTCCATTCATCCCATCGCTTCTGAGAAAGCAGAGCTTTGAACTTGTCTTTATTGAGTTTTCAGCACGAATCTTTAATTCATTGAGAAATTTTAGAATTCAAATCCCTCCTGAGATGTGGTCACAGAACTCCCGCCTTGATGTCATCTGCAAATTCAATAATCTGTCTCTATTTTATGAAAATGTTGAGTAGTGGTGGACAAAAACCAACCTCGGCCCAACCTCTCACAACAGTCTTCACTTTCGATTATTGCTACTAACTTCACCTGCATCTCCTCTCTGATTATAAAACCCCAGTCCAGTCTTTCGTATCTACTTATGGTGAGAGAAATAAAGATATCGCTAATGAGGGATGACACATAAGCCATCATGCATAATTGGATAGAGCTGCAAAGACATGTGCCCAAGAAATTGCCAGCCCAAATGAAAAAGCCACTGCTTTGACTTTCTTTCAGGGGGTTGGGACATTTTATCTTTAATACTTTTAAGAAATCAAGCACTAAGGTAATAGTGCAGTTCTTTCTTACAGCAAGGGACGGAGACAAAAATCAAGTAAGGGGAAAGTATAAGGTCAAGAAAAGGTAAGATATCCGCTGATCACTGTTACAAAGTCTAGAGATTAGTCTTTAGGGAAAATAAAGCTACTGGCAGTCTGTTGTTTGATACGTGCGTTGTAAGCAGCACTTCTTGTTTGGCTTGGGCTTTTGCATTGTGCCAGGTGTTTAAGATCTGGCACTCTCACAACTGTTCCTCCCTAATTTAGCACTAGAACAGCTTCTTCACACAGTTTATTCCCTGAAGCATTTAACACAATTAAAAGCATTAAAAAGATCAATGTACATTTCTAGGGTAATCTTCTGATATTTTCCCATTGGCTGTCTTATCTCTGGCTTTTCTTCATACTATTCTTTTTGTGTAAAAATTTGACAATAACTTTGTATTTGAGAGTGTCTTGAAGATCAGTGCCTCCACAGAGAATAACTGTAACTCTTCGTGAACACTCCCTTGGAGTGAAGAGTGAAAACAGTACGGAAGATAAAGCTATGGACATCTGATGTTTCTATGACATTTTTTTTTTTTTTTTGGTAATAGCAGATTCTTTCATGTCCCTTGGTGAGGCTTCTGGTCAGTAACAGATCACAGTGCTGGCCAGGCTGGCTCCTGGTTTCCGAAGAAGTGCCCCAAGCAGCTACTCCCCTGGCCACCACCAAGGGATCCAGATAAGATGCTCAGGCAAACCCAGTACCTGCCAGCCGTGTGGCCACGGGTAAATTTCCCCACTCCAAGGGTGGATTTACCCATCCTTACCATCGTCAGTGCAATGTTCACCCATTTCCCACAGTCAAGACTGGGCCAGTAGATGAAGGAGTCAGTCTGTCCTTCTCATTTACCACTGGTCTTTGCCCCAAAGGCTTTACAGTCTACTTTGAAGCAAGGCATGAAAGAACATAAACAAACGGGGGAAGGACAAACGGAGATCAAAGGTGACCAGGGCAATGAAGATAAGATCAAATAATGATGCATATCTGCCCTTCCCCAATTTAATGGTTACAAATCGTCTTAAAAATCAGCTGACCTTCCAACAGGTTCAGGGTTAATTACCGTGTGTGTGGTTTGGTTTTCCTATTTTTAATCAGATTTTTCACTTTCCTCAGAGGTGTCCCAGCAGAAGTAATTCTGAGTGGAAACTACCTGTAAAAGGCCAAAGCTTTTGACCTAGTTCGGAAAGGGAAGTCTAAAAACAGCACGGGGGAATTCAAGGGAGGAGTGGCGAAATGAGTCATTTAGGGTGCCAGCCCAAGGAAACAAGGACACAAAGACACAGAGGAGATCAGATTGGGAGCTGGTGGTCTAAGATACTTGGGGACACAAATCCAATCCCATTCTGCTGAGCATGCAAAAACACACTCTTGTGCCAGGACTTCCCAGCTGCAAAATGAGGGCAGAATTATCTTTTTTTTTCTACCAGAGGTATATATAGAGAAATCAGATTGATTAGAGAGAGTGATGTCTTCAAATATGGTGGTCGACAGCATAGTACAAGAGTAAGGGCAGCAACTTGGGGAAGAGGGCTAGCACCATCAATTTTTGAGCCCAGTACTGCATGGAGTCCACAGAGCTGTGCAGAGCCCTAATAAATAACAAGCTGGAGACAAGGAAAACCAGGAATCTAGAAAAGCCATAAGGTGACCCTGTCTGCTGTGACTCACCATTTAATAAAATTAAGATTTTACCTCTTCTGTAGTTTCATGTGAATAAGTCACAACCGTCTCATATAGATTCAGCTCAGCAGATCTCTACTATCATTTCTTGTTGTGAAATCATATTATTCCAAACGCCTGACTTCATTACTATGGCAGACAGATCACTGCTCTTACAGTATCTTTTTATGTACGATACGCAATCCACTGCTTCTCTGCTCTGTTTACTATCCTTATTCATTGTCTCCATCAGGCACATAGTAACAAGAAACCCTACCGGTGTAATTTACTCTGCTCAGTATGTTATTTTGCTAAAACATTATTCTTTCATATGGCATTCCAAAAATTAAATAAATACGAGAATATTACTATGGTTGAAAAATCAAGCTAGTTAGGTAATGTCAAATTGGCAGACATTCAGCATCCTTCAATTACCCCCCTTGTACATATGCATTCTGGCATAGCCTTTAATTAACTTGATCATACCATTTTTTTTCCAGTGAAAACATGTCATTAAGTACCCAGGGTGAGTGAGGACCCAGTACAGAGCATTCTGCCTTCTCCTTAATGTTTAACAGGCTTATTTTCTGTAATCCTCAAAACCCTGCTCTGAAGACAGACTAATTAATTTCTGCCTGGTTTTCTCCCGTGCCACTATAGTATGCCAGTGCCTCAGAAGCAACATGTTAATTTTCACAACAGCCTGGGAAGATGGACAAGAAGGTGTAGGAGGCAACAATTTTCATTTTACAAGAAGCAAGCCAAAACTGTGATCTTCAGTGGGGACCGGACTCAAAAACGGTCCCCCTGTTCCCATCACACCCCAGACTGGAGGAGTATAAAACACCCATCCCCAAGCTGAGCTCTGCAAGGACGGCGCACGCTTCAGTCAGTGGCAGAGGCACCAGGATGGGCTGGTGGAAGTCCCAGGGCACGTGGCCCCACCGAGCCGCCCGAGGGATGCAGCCCGCCCGGGAAGCCCCAGGGGATGGTGTGCACCAGCATTTATGTGCACAGGATTTGTGCTTAAAAATGGCCAAGCTGTTTTGGTTGAGTTTTTCCAGCAAAATCAGATTGACCTAGATAACTGGTGGGTAAGTGCTCAACTCAGGGGCTCACACATTATCAAAAGCTATGAAGTGACTGAAAACAGAATTTGACTACCAGCAGCACCAGATAACTGTAATAATAAGCTCCAATCCTAATAATGAGGAAAAAAAGTATCATGTCTGGCCATATCCAAAATTGAGATTGATTTTGACAGACTGACAGCATCATTTTAATTGCTGTTTATAGCTCAGCACTTTTGTGTACCCACATAATCAATTAGCAGAGCTGCCAGCAGCTAAACACAACCACACTTGCACACCAGCTTGGGGAGATGGACCAGGGTGGTTTTGCCTGCTCTAGGCTGCAGACAGGCCAGCACTGCTCTGGCCATCACCACCTCTGCCCAGGGCCACCTCCTGCCCTCAGCAAAGTCAGGGGCACCACCACCAGGGTCACATTAACATCCATATCCACGTGCTTGTTGCAAGGGTACAGCTCAGAGCCACATCCAGCGCCAGGGGCTTTCTGATGAAGAAATCAATCTGTAGGAGTTTGAAGGACTCACTTTAATCTTCACAGGTTAGTGCAGGTCCACCTAGCCCAGCCTGTGGCAAAGTACAGCTATGAGGATGAAGGACCCTGGGCAGAATGTTCTTCCGGCCATCGTGTTTAATCACCATAGCCTGCCACAACGAGACCCCCTTGGCACGGTGTGATTACTAAACAGCAGTAACAGTCAGAGACACCGGAGCACAAACTATTTTCTGAAGCACTGACAGGAGATTTTTACCCAGCTACTGTGAACAGAACAGACATGACTAGGTCTGAAACACAACCGCTTAAAAAAATACATATGTGAAAAGCTGACAGCTCAGGCACACGGTCAAGTGACCACCAGAGTCAGCTATACATGGCAGATGTGTGCCATAGACCATGTTCTGTGTGTGAAGTCCTCCCTGCTGAACCTGAGAGGCCTTACACTGAACCACATTGAAAATCCTGCATCCAGTGCCACTTTCTACTCCAATAGCCAAAGACTGGGAAACCTCTGCAGCAAACCTTTATACGCCTATCCTTCAGAAACCTTCATGATCATTTTCTTTAACCTAGTGTCAAAGCCACCTCTCTTTCGCAGCCCCTCACCAGGCAAGGAAGGTGCCTTGAAGACATGCTATACTTACTCTCAGAGAGAGAGGGGTCAGCATAGGCTTCAAACAGCATCTCCTCCTTTCTTCCTGAAGTGGCACTGAAGCAGGGAAGTCAATGGAAAACCAAATGGTTCCCAAAGTTAAAGATGTGTTATAGGGCTGGACTGAAAAATATGCTTAGATGCTTTTCAGAGTCAGAATCAGAAACAATTCCCCTAGTTCACCTCTTTTGCTTGAGACTCATCATGGAGGCAGATAGACAGTAGCTTTCATTAAATCCTCGGTATCAACGTGAGAATCAACACATCCTTAATCACAACACTCTGACTGGCATCCCCACAATATTTTCAAGCAGAATACAAAAATCTTAATCTCCACGGGACCGTACCAGCACACAGCAAACAGCCCTGGGAATAGCACACAGTGCCCTGTGAGACGCAGGTAAGACAAACTGTTCCACATTACAACAAGCACCAGCATATTTTAATCTTGTTCTAAAACCAGCTGAATGAGAGACATTCATTTGAAGGAATTAATGTAACTAATTAGATTCAAACACCAAGGCAATCCGTCTGCAATTCTTACCCCAATTTGCTAGCTAGCAGGTGTCTGCTTGTGCTTTAAGCAAGCACTGACTCTTACTGAGCAAAAATAAGCAATTTTCTGAATATTCTCATGGTAAGCAATCATTTAAAATCAAAAGACAAAGTAGAGACTTTCTTTAGAAAGATCTGTCTGCCAAACTCTCTGAACACACGTGCTTTTTAAGTAGGCTCAGACAAAATATTTTATGTATATTGATCAAGTGACACCAACAGGCTCAGTAAAATCTTCTACCTCTGTTTTTATGAGCTGAGAAAAAAGAAAGTTACATTTTGGAGGAAAGGAGAGCAATCCATGGCTACCAATATTCAAATGACAAAAACGTCTGAGTGAATTCCAGATGTCAGCCATGTGTTATGGTTTAATACTTCAGCTCTGAGTCACAAGCCCTAAAACCTGTTACGAAACACATGCCTGCTCGCATGTGTGCATGCACACACCAGTGTGAACTACTTAAAAAAGAAAAGTCATGTTTTTTGTGGCATTAGCGGCACTGGAGAAAAGTGGTTAATTTGAGCTGAGGTGGGAGAAAATGTCATCCTATGCCACAGACCAAGGGTGTGATAATTTGTAGTTTTAACATTTACAAAGAATGAGTTAAAACTGAAGAGAAATTAAACACCCACTTCACAAGCCAATGTAATCCTTTCAAATCCTAAAAGTCCAATCACACCCTGTGTCTTGAATAATCACTAGCCTAAATCACCCACACCCCTGCCATGTGAAACTCATGGAACCCCAAGTAATTCCTAGCCCAGATCTTTCAGACAGTAATATTTATACTGTGGTTTATTAGGTCCTTTTATTATTTTTTTTCTCTCACATAAAAGGAAAAAATATCTGTGGCACCAATGTTTAGCAAGAGCTATCACATGCCTCTTCTTTCTGGTGAAGAAACATAGAGGAGAACCATTTACTGCTGTGTGTACAGTTTGTGGCCAGGAGCAGGCACCCCTCACCATGTGTTTTCAGCTCTCCCTGGCTCTGGGTGGTGGGCTTGCAGGGAAGCTGGCAAGCCAGAGGCTCCCTCTCTTCTGTGCTCCAGCTTGGCTGCCTGCCCAAAGCAGGGACCTGCACGCAAGGCGAATAATCTACTTTGGCTCATCAATTTTTCACTCATTCCTTCCTCCTGGAACCAATGTTGCCCGTGCCGTTCTCCCACGCGCTGCAATCAGCCTGCTCCATCCGTCCGTCCAGGCAGCCCTCCCAGAGGCAGGGTACGTCAGGAGCTTTGGGACCTGGACTGATTGGTCCTGGGGAATTTGCACAGCAGTGAAATCCATAAGGAGCTATGGACGCTTTGCCACCCTCCCCCCGGGAATGGCACCCTTGGACACCCAGAGGCAACGGCATATTGCATGTTTTCTTGGCAGATTTCGCATGCCCGTTTGTATTTGGCCATGCCCATGGCAAGTCTGTGCACCCACAGAGCCGCTCGCCTGTGCAAACCTGAGCCGGGTAGGCCAGCATGTCAAGTGCACACACAGGAGGTGCCCAGTCACTGCATGCTGGTCATGCACAAATAGACCATGTTTTTATGAAAATTGGGCCTTTAAAGCTATGTTTAAATAAACCATATTAGAGGATGATATTGACTCCATGAAAGGACAAGCGGGACAGTGGCAATGAAGTGGCCCAAGCAGAATCACTTCAAAGCAGCTCATGCTGGTAGGCTGGAGAGGGGAAGAAAGCAGAGGAAACTTCAGCCAGGTGAACCACAGCAAGGTGCTCCTCAGCAGCCGAGCCAGCTGATGTCGGCCTGCTCCCTGGGGCCTCCGGGCTGCACTCCTCAGTGCTGGAGGATGGTCATCAGATTAAAGAAACTGAAGTTATGCTGATGCTGTCTCTGTCCAGGTCTTTAAAAGCAAGAGGCAGACGGTGCTTTCTAAGTACCCGTGTGCCAACAGTGCATCAGAGACCCAGGGGTGCCTGCAAAGAGGACAGCCCTCTGCTTGGGAGCTCACAAGAGGTTTTTATATTTCCTCCACAGCTCCCTCCTCTCTAAAGTGCACACTTGGGGGCAGGGAAGGAGGGTTGTTAAACCACACTGGGATAAAAAAGCCCCAAATACACCCACCAAACACATTCACGCTCCAGTCTTTGCAAATTAAGATTTCGCATGGGAATCTGGACAGGTGCAGTGTTACCAGATCTGGCAATGGCACCCCCCTGCCCTGTACTACTGCCCCTTATTTATCTTGCTGTGGTTTCCACTTAGCCGGGTCCCACAGCAGTGAGGATTTCAGACTCCGTGTGGCTGAGAAGTGGCAGCTGGCTCTCTGCGGTGGCCAGCCCGGGGAGGAACCGGCCCCTGTTACTGGGAACTTGCTCAGGAGGGAAACCTCTGCCCACCGGCTCCAGGCACTTGCCCCAGTGGGAAACCTCTGCCCACCGGCTCCATGCGTGGCCGCACACTCGGGGACAGGCAAGCGTTGCCAGCGACACCTCATCACAGAGATACCGCTTATCTTCTGTGTGCAAACACAGAACACCAGCTTCTCGTGACAGTGCCAGCACAGCCCAAAACAGCTCGCAATGCAAGCATTGAGCAAGAGGTTTTCAGGGTACCCTTTTTTCCCAAGCAATACAAATACCGCATGTAAACCCAGGCCTAATTTTGACAACTCCTGTAGAAACTCCCCGAGACAAAAGCCTTTCCTTCAGCTGCTGCTGTTTGTAGGGACTGCAGTGGAAAAGCATGGCCGAACCACAGGGGAAGGAGGAGGTTGGCTTCTCGGGCACAACCCAGTGGAAGGCCAGGTCATGCCACAAGGTTTGCAGGCATTCATCATAGAACAACAGCATTTGCATGATTTTTCATCCACAGCGTGACTCGATGGGAAACGGGGCTGATGGGGGCGGAGAGGGAATGAGCGAGTGCTGCAGCAGGGAGAAGGCAGCGCGTGGAAACAGACAAAGGTAGATAAAAAAACTAGATTTAAAAGGACAGAAATGCTACCTGAGGGAGTCATCAGAACTCAGTGAAGGCTGGCAGCTGCCCCAGAAGGCTGAGGAGTCTGAACCGAGGCTGTAGGCAAGGGTTGGAGGGTGTCAAAGGGTGACCTCTGTAAGTATGTGCAGGGTGGCCCCCCAGGGACACGAGGCACTGGAGTTTTCCTTAGCCATGGCAAATTAAGCCCCCCAGAGAGACAAAGTTATATGCAATCCCCACCAGCTGCCCAAGCGCAGTGCAAATCTGCTCTGCACACACCTGCATCCCCTGGGAGCAATTTTTGCAAGGAGCCTTTTGACAACACAGCCTGGCAAATGTGCATCAAGGCTCAGCGGTTTCTGTTGGGGGTTTTTTTGGATGATGATTTTTCATAAAAGCCTACCCGATTCAGAAATATGGTCATGGAAATAAAATAAAATAAAATATGTGGCAGCATTCTGTTCTCCAGGGGCTGCCGCCAAAGCCGTGTTAGAATAGCTCCATCTCGTGGAAATCGGCAGCAGAGGTGAGGGCAAACAATGACAAACCTGGAAAAAAGCTGTAGGAAAATGCTGGCAACACACTCGTCGGCTGTTTGTGCCAGCAGTGACTTTGGTTCCCATCTGCAGGGGTTTCACTAGTCCCATCCTTCCCGGTGTTTCAGCCTGATCTGCAGGTCTGAAAAACTATGAAAAATATCTTTGTGCAAAACCAATGGAAATGATATATTTTATCTGACTTTTGACATACAACTGTAATATTTACACAGCTACTGTATGATTATGCTCAGAGCTCACATGAAGGTTTGGGGCTGTGTGGTGGCCTCAAGCTCAGCCACACAGAGCTCCCTCCACTTCAGACCACCTCCCGAACAGACTCCTTCTCCCTCCATCACTCCCAGCCTCGATTGGTTAATTTACAGCTGCATCTGTACCTTGCTCAGCGTTTCTTTCTTGTCTCTATCATCTATATCATCCTCCTCTTCTCCTTTTGCAGCTTGTTCCAGGAGTGTCTGTACCGATGTGTGTGTGCTCGTAAATCAGAGGGAACATCTGTACTGCAGAGCTCAAACACGTTCCTCTCTCTGAGTTTTCCAGTTCAGATAAGCAACTCTTCAATCATGAATATCAAGCAAGTACACTGCATTAAAGCCATGACATTACATTTTAAAATAATAGTTACTCCCTCTTTCCTAATGTCCTGTTAGATTTATTCTCTTGTTTATCCAGACTCCAAGTTTTACCCTTTGATAACTGACTTTATCTTGCTAGTCTATTTAATCCATGTCCCAGGGGATGGGGGAGACAAGAAATGGATTTCAGCATCGAGGACGTGTCCTTTTGGTTTTGCGCTGCTACCACCACTTAGATCCATCTAAGAAAACACAAAATCTGTCTAGGCTTAAGAGGTCTGACAAACACCCCATGAACTGCACAAGATGACAAAAAGCCACCACCGTAGGTCACTGAACACAGATGCAAAAATCTCCTTAGGTCAAACTACACTAACCTGCAAGGCACACAAGCACAGAAATAATGCCAGGAAGACGGCGTACCCCTTGGACTCTGGGGGAGCTCTGCCTTACCTTGCTATGCTGAGGGTGTCTGGGGGTGCCTTAGCAAAAAGCACCCACTCAGCACACGGTCAGGAGAGCTGGAGCTCACTCCCAGGAGGTGCCAGCAGAAAGGCACAGCAGCCTGCACTGCAGAGATGCCATACTGCTGGCTGCCATGAGGTCCGGGCTGATGGCAGTCTAGAAATGGGACCTCGAATAGAAAGGCCATGGAAAATACTGTTAACTGAAAATCCAGACACAGTCATGGTTAAAGGAAGGCTCCCTGGAGTATGTGGCGATATATCACTCTGGCAGTGGGTAACCCACTAAATATTACAAACTCCAACTCCTTCCCCTTCCCTCCGTCCTCTTCTCTCTGGGCAAGAACTTCCCTGAGCTCCTTAATGCAGGGCATGACTCCTCCACACCAGATAACACTGGTCCAGTGGCAAGTAACACATTACTGTTCATGCTGCTTAGGCAGCTGAAAACCAGAAGAGGCAAGTGGCAAAACTAAATACAAGGATAATATGGGAGGCAAAGTTTGGAAATCTCATCTTGATCACAGCAATTTTGCTCTCTGCTATTGTTCACCCTATCATTCTCCTCCAAAGGGTTTTTGAACTCATGTGTATAAAAGACCATTACTATTGCCTCCCCTAGCCTGTGTCACTCAATCAGGCCAGGCAAACCCAGGCTTACTGCTCACACACAGCAGCATGTTGAAAGACACTGCTACCTCTGTCACACCGGCACAACTTCAGGAACTGCCACTACGTTTGTTAAAACGTTGGGCCACTGCCCAGCCCCTTGTGTTTCTTTAAGACCCACTCTTCTGTGTTCTAGGGAAAATTCACGTCCCATAGTGGGCTGCTGGCTGACAGAGAGACGTGTCTCTGCCCCAGCCAGCGCAGCTCAGATCAGCACAGCAATTCACACGCCTGCTGGGAAGACTTCTTCAAACGTGGTTGTGTCTCCATGAGCTGGAGAGGATGGCCCCAACCAACAGCCAGTGCAGCCGAAAGGCCAGCGGAGCGACGCAGCAGAGGGGAGGGGGGCCGCAGTGCCAACAGCCTGCGGGTGCTGCAGAGGGTGTCAGGTGAAGGAAAGGGTCAATTGTTCTGAGCAGTCAACAGCCAAAGAAGCAATGAGTTAACTTAAAGCAAGGAAAACACGGCTACACTGAGAGGAAAAAGCTTGTAATTGATGGCAGGCGTGATTAGGCAACGGGCCCGGGTGCCAGAGGAAGCCCTGACGATGGGCCAACACCGACCTTGCAAGACTTTGTCGTCATCGCCCGCGGGAGGATGGAGCCCTGCCGCAGGAGCGAGCTGCGGAACCCACTGCTGCTCCCTTCCTTTTGGGCCAGAGAGATTAGCCATGCCAGACCTTCCCTCTACGGGCCGAACAGCGAGGTGGTTGTTCAGCTGCCCAGGAGACCGTAGACCACTAGGGTACGGTCTGTCAAACATTTCACTGCTTTTTTTTTTTTTTTTAAAGGCATTGCAGAAAGGAAGAGAAGGCTTGCTTATGGCTTTAATATGAAAGCAATGGATCTTTTGGAGGAATGGCAACATGCAAAGAATTAACACCAAGCCAAGCCACGGTGCAAAGCTCTGAAGTGCTTTCTCTGATGGCAACAAAACCTTGCTGAAGACCGAGTTGCTCAGTGAAACACTTTCAAAAGAATAATCACCAGCCTGCAGATAGTTACCCCTGGCAATACTGTAAGACATTTTTCCAGCAATCTTTCAGGGGGCTGAGGAGTAAACCAGGCTGTCTCTGACCCTGATCTGACAAACCCATCAAGTCTAAACATTTAGCAAACTTTTGCAATATATATATATTTAAAAAAAAAAAAACACCAACATGTGAAAGAAGATGTTGGTACAAGTGGGATTTCTGGAGAGAATATCTGATGGAAGATGTGACCTGTAGCTCCAAGGTCATTAGCATCTGCCAGGGCCAGCAGGCAGAGGAGGCACGGCTCCAGCGAGGACTGGAGATCCAAGAGATCACCCTGCACACACAGAATAGCTCATCTCTTTTACACATTGTTAGTCTGTCTGGGTGGTAAGAACTTCCCCTTTCAAACCCGTCCAATGGAAACAGCTCATTAGCAGCACCCAACTGCAGCCTTGGCTCCTAGCAGCCACACAAGGAACGAAACCCTGAATTTTAGCAGTGAGGCTGGTTTGTTCTCCCTTCAGCAAACCAGACTGATCAAGGCATCACGCTTGGCCAGAAAGGCAAGATCACCGTGAGGACAGGGACTTCAGAGGCACATCTCTGAAGCATGGCGAGGACAAAGAAATAAACGTTACTCTGTGGCAAAATGTATTTCAGGCATCGACATACTCCTGACTGGAGCAGCATGGATTTTGCATTGTTACCTAACGTGCCGTTATACCCAGCATAGGCTGATACCAGCAGCATGGATGCTCATCAGGCAAAGACCATCAGGGCAAAATGAGCAGATCAGAATTCATTAATATGAATGGGGAAGAAAGAGGAAAGAAACTCAAGACGCAAATTGAAACAGTCAAAACTGTGCAAAGACATCATTTCGGGTTCCCACGCCATCTGGCTGAGCATGACCTACGTTTTTTTTCCCTTGTCACAGAAATTTTGGGTTTCTCTCATCATTCTCACCCACCCTGACCAGAGGTGCAGCCTGCTTCTGTGTTTCAGCACTCTCAAAACCCCCAGGTGGAGGTGGAGAGGTGGGTCTCACCTGCCCACACAATCTCACTGGTGACCACCCCCACCAAAGGGTCATGGAAACCCTCTCTCAGTCAGGACATGGCTTGGGACACTTCCAACCCATTTTAAACCCAGCTACGGTGCCTGGGCCATGGGCGCTCCTTACTAACATTTCTTACTTGAAGGTAGGCAGAGAAGTTTCTTTCCTCTCTTCCTGGAGCTCTATACATGGCAATTAATGTCACTTAGCAACAGGACTTCCTTTTAAGATGCTCTTTTGTCATTTTAAAGCCGCTGTGCCAAAAGTTCTTTAAATAGCCTGAACTCAGACCAGCTCCCTCAGTTTGGTTCTTTTTCTTTATCTCTGCCTCGTTTCCTCCCATTGCGAGGTTAATGTTCGCAACCAGCCAGAGCAAACCAAACCCAACAAAAACGCAACTCCCAGAGATCAGTCCAGCCTCCCCATACAAGGGCTGGGAAGCTCCTTTTCCCCAAAGCCGTGCCAAGCTATACCCGTTAGAGACTAGTTGAAGAAGGGGGAAGCTCAGGTGGGTTTTATTTCTGATTTTTTGCTTGCTTCTCAAGTCAGACTTACAGATACAACCAGATTTCTCTCTCATCAGTCTAAAATCTAGCGTGCGAGAATGGCACAGCCCATTTTGTCAGATTCTGTGTTGTTCAGACAAAGGAAAAACTACTTGTTTTTCTGCATTTTGTCTTGGCTTTATAGTACTGACGCAACACGCGGGGAATGAGAATACAGGGTATTTTGCTTGCTTAGCAGGGAATAGAGGCTGCATTTTTGAGATAGGGAAAAGCCTTACAGCTGTTTCACAGAATAACAGGGGGCTCCAGCATGGAGGTCCTCTAAACATCTTTTAAATTTTTGAAAAATCACACGCTACCCAGGGAGGATAACACAACAGCAGTAGTTACACAGAAACAGTAACTGCAGGGAGACTATGGGAGACATCCCCCTTTGCAGATGAAACATGGATGTACAAGGCGTCAGTAATTAATCAGCTGCTAATTCCCATCCGCAATTTCCTTCCTGCGTAGTGCCTTTGTCCTGACTATTTTTGGTTTGCGTTTGGTAAGACTTCACATGGCTTGGCCTGCCCCAGCCGTGGCCAGCCCGGCTTCCTGGCCGGCAGGCAGGGCACAGGATGCAGACGTCAGGACCAGGAAGCCCGGCGTCCCCCTGGCCTCTAGCAAGCTGCGATCATCAACTGAAAGTTTGTTCAGCCTACCTACTGAAAACATAGCACCGACGCCCCACCAAAGCCCAGGGTTTCCAGGACCTGGCACAGCAGCAGCTCCCTGGCTGAGTGACCTCGCCATCAACCCTTTTGAAAACTGCCTCAAATAAAATCCACACGAGAGCCGTCCATCCATGGAGAGGTGGCCAGAGGAGAGCTCACTGTATTTGTCTGGGATGTTTCTATATGCAGGGCTCACATCACGTCCCCGGTCACACTCTCTCAAGGACCCTCCAGGTCACTGCTGTGCAGGTGATTTGCTCAAATCACAGAAATTTCGGTTTGAAGCCGTGGTGTGCTTTCAGAGTAACTCTAACCCTCAGTGCCAGAGGACAGAAGTCAGTGGTTGGGTCCTGCGCCAAGGAGCCGCAGCAAAACAGAGGAAAAGGAATGCCTGAGGCAGGGGGATGCTGCAGTCTGGCCCCTGGATGCTTGAAATGTGCACCAGACGGGCTGGTGCCAGGCTGGGGAGGGCATTGCAGGCTCAGTCCTGCAGCTCCTCTTGTGTCCCCACCACCCCTGAGGGCAGGCAAAGGGACATTGCTCACATGCACGGAGAGCATGGGTTGGAGAGCATGGGTTGGAGAGCACATCTGGCTGCTGTCTCCTGCCCTCATTTAGGTTTTCAGAAAGATCAGTTGCTGCAGCAGGAAGCAGAGGGGTTTCACATAATGTCTGGTAAAGTCTGACGTTTTTTATGGCAGCTTTTTCCTCTCTGCAGGTGATTTATGCTCTTGCTGCATCACCTTTTATTAGGCTTTTCCTCAGAGCACAGGCTTATCTCACAGCACCTCCTGCACCGGCAGCAGAGTCCATGCAGGTTTTCCTGATGGAAAATGCAGGTTTGTGGCAGGGCATGGCAGGTGGTCCCAGTCCTCCCTAGCTGCTGTGTCTCCTCCAGGAGCACCGAGCAGCCACAGTGGGGGAATGGTCCCAGCCCGAATTCCACTGCCTCAAGGCAAACCACAGTCCAGGTCCTTAACATCCAGCATTCAAAGCAATCATTTGGGTTCCTATCTCTTGTTTGTGGTACCTAAGAAAACAATAAACAAGGGAAATCTTGAAATCCATACTTGAAGGAAATGACTGAAAATTACTATTAATACTTTGATCCTGGATAGACAAATATTGTGAAAGCCCTGCTGTGTTGAGTTTCCAGTCCCTTCTTCTTCAGAACTATGGGAAGACACAGAGATTGACATGATTCATCTCTTTAATAAGTGATAATTAATATCTTAAAGGAATTCTGAGAGTACTAAAGTCTAATATATATACACAACTTATTGCACTTTTTTCTTATTTTAATTTCTTAGATTGATTCCCACTTACCCCTACAGTCATCACAAAATTTTTCCAAGGCAGCCCTGGAAGAGGACCAGTTTTCCCAAGCTCATCTCACCTGTGGCACCCCTTGGGGGGGTCAGGCTTTTTGGAGGTGGTGTGCTCAGTGCTCTGACCAGGAGCCTTTCCAAACATGAAGGCCAGGCCAGCCGCTGGGCCAGCTAGGCAGATTTGACACCAGACAGGATTTCCCCTCGTCCTGACCAGTTGTCCTCCTGCCCAGGATCCTGCAGGACCCAGGATCCCCTCCAGAAATGGGACCCACCTTTCTGTGGTGGGGGTGGGAATTGGCGTCTTGTGACTTCAGCATCATGCCAACAGCTCACAGGATGCCCACATCCATGACGTTTAGCTGGGCTGAGGAACACATCAGCATTTCACCATCATGGTCCCCTCTAGGATCGACACCACATCAGTGGTGGTTTTTGAGTGGGGGAAGGGCCACCACCCATAGACACACACCGTGGGTGACTCACCAAGTTTTGGTGAGCCTCATGAACTGTTCCTCCTGCCTACCTCAGAAATCAGTTTAAAATGGAGAACTTCTGGGGGGACTTTCTGACTGCAGGGCAGTGTGGCTTACTTGTGGGGTGGGCACAGTGCCAGAGGGGCAGTGCTGGGGGAGCAATTTACTTGACCCTCAGCAGCATTCAGCATCTCACGACTGCTCAGTGACAAGCACTGTTGCACTTAAGGCCATTAGTACAACAGCTATTCACAGGCTCTTAAATTTCCCATCACCAGAGTAGGAAGAGTTTCAGCCAAGCTCATAGAAAGTAATATTATAAGAAAAACACTCTCTAGGCCACTCTCCTAGTGACCCCCGTGGTCTGATATCTCCCCGGAATGTGGTGATGGAGAAAGGATCTGCCCAGCACTTATGAACAGCAAACACCGTCATTAAAAGCAAAAGCAAGCAGAAAAGGAGCACTCCCCCTATTTAGCATGAGAGGTCAACCAGCCTGCAAGGGCCCTGGGTGCCACAGCCGTGGTGGCAGATTTTCTGCAGCCTGGTCAAGCCCAAACCCACAGTGGGCACTCACAGCAAAGCCCCCCTTCCAGCACCGAAACCCCCTCCCACTAACCACTGCCATAAGCTCTTACCCCTCCCCATTCACTCCTTTACAAGCAAAACAAGCTAAATTAATCAGGTAGGTACACGTAATGAATAATTCAGACACCTCTAATCATTAGTCATTTTTACTAAGCTCAGCAATTGCTTGTGCACATGGATGAGAAGAGGATCTTCAGTCACCCGATACCAATTTCATAATGAATTCATTAGGTGAAATTGAGGTAGGCCTTGGAATTCATTATTTGCATCATAAAGCTTCCTGTTTCCTCAAAAAACTCCCCCTTCCCCGCAAAAAAAAAAAAAAAAAAAAAGACAAAAAAAGAAAAAAGAAAAAAGAAAAAATAAAAAATAAAAAAGAAAAAATAAAAAATAAAAAAATAAAAATATCTAGAGTTTCTTGTACCCCTTTTTGTCACATGTAAATTCCACGACACATAATAATACGCTTGCAGAGCAGAAAGAGGCAGGACTAGCGTTGGCTGATATCCTCTCCTGATTTAAAGGATTTTTCTTCCAAAACAACACATTCATCTTAAGTTCGAGGTTTCTGATATGGGTGACTTGAGGGAGCGTCCGTGCCACCAAGGCTCATAGCCTGCCAGAAACAAGAGACAAGGTGCACACGCGAGTCCAAGCGACTGTGAGCCAGGAAAACACAGAGGGACACACCGAGCCTTAGCCTTTGAGCTTTAACACGGAAAAGAGCAAATAAACATGGAGCAAACATCCCAAACAAATTCCTCTGAAATTTTTGCTACCGGCTGCAGGGGGAGCAGGATTTCCAGCAAATACGGAGCTGGCTGCTGCCAGCAGCAACATCCCACCCGACAGCCTTAGGAAAAGAAGGAAGATGGAGTCAGCTCTGCACTGGCATTTGAGCTTTGCTCCTGCCACATCGCAGGGGTGGGTACAGAGCAGCCCAGGTGAAACCCAACAGACACATCAACTCTGGGTACCCGTGCAGCCGTGGCCCTTCATACACTATTTCAGAGACAAAGCCCTTGATTTTGTGTGTGTCCTTGGCACCAGAGAAGCCCAGATGTCCCCACCTTCCCGGGTGTCGAGCTTGATGCCCTCCAGATGGCATCTTGATTGCTCGCAGCTTCACTGATTGAGTTATGGGGGCTGGACAGGCTCTGTGGTTCAGCCCACCTGGGCTCTCCCCATCGTGCTGGGGCAGGTTTGCCAAGCCCAGCGTGTTTCCACCATGCCATTCTCTACTCGGTGGTGAAGAAAGACTTGCAGTTAAGCCTGCTGAAAACAAAGTTATCAAGCTAATAACTCAGCCATGTGAGAAAGGGGGGGGTACAGGCAGGTTGAGCTGGCTGGCGAGAGCCAGGGCTCAGCCCCGTCCCGGGCAGAGGACTGGACTCTCCCTGCCTGCAGCTGCCACTCACACACCCATCCTGGACATGGCTAGAAATATTGTCCACCTTCAGAAAACTAATCATTATCTGTAGTCTAAATACAAGAGGGAAAGAGTTCATTTTCAGATTGGACTATTGCTTTTCAGCTTTACAGTTTGTAGAGAGAAAAGCATGTTTCAGAATTCTGATTCTTCTTGCAGCTCTGTAGGAACAGATCTTGGGTCTGTTTTCAGTTGGTTTACAAGTTCTTGTGATTTTCACAAGCCATGCACCAAATTTCACCTCAAACTTTCCATTGCATTAAATTCTACTTCGGTGAGATGCTGCAGTCTCATCTGCCCTTTTCATGCTCTATCTTGTGTTTCACACTGAATTCCCCTGTACTTAAGCGGGGACATTTCACTCTACACAAGCATCAAAACCAATTTCCCTCACTTTCAGTCTTTAAAAAAAATCTGTTCTGCCCCAGAAAAGTATCAGTGCAGAGTCATTTGACTATATTTAAAGCAGAGATGTTCCTCTTTCATTCCAAAACTACTATTCTGCTCACACTGAACCTTGGAGGTTAAGCAAGCTTTTCTTCTCCTTACGACCTCCTTTCTAGCCGGCTTGCCCAGTTTGTCCAGCCTTTGCTGCCATTTTGCACTCTCATTAAGGGAAGATAGCACAAGATCATCCATTTTAACAACCTGCCTCACTCCATAATGGCCTGCAATTTATACTTTTTGATTTTCACGACGCTCGCCTGCGTTAGCTGCAAAGCATCCATCGTCGTCAACATGATGTGCACAGAGGTGAGTGACAGCCGCCGGACCCTCTGGGGATACAGGAGCCACCGAGTGTAGAGGGTCAGTCTCTGGCCGATACTTGCCTGCTGATGTCCGACTGTTTTTAGTTCCCAAGGGAACTAAACCCGAGGGGTTTCTCTTAGGGGGATCTGAAGGCCTTTATTGGTGAAATAAGGTGGGTGTCTTGAGGTGTGCTCAGGGAGATTGGTCACTGTCCCTCCTCCTTCTCACTCCCATGTGTCCGTGCACTCTCATGGGCTTTCCTGTCACTGCTGGGGACTTTGGGAGCCTGTCAAACCAGCATCGGGCTTCACCACCCAGAGAGCTGGAATGACGACAAAGTTTCACAGGGACGTTTAGCAGATATTAGAGCTAGACAGAGGACAGATATAAGAATTTTTGCCTCATTCTTGTGCTCTCCATACAGGAATTTCTGCACGGTGGTGGGATTATGGTGTCTGTTTGTCATTTGGTCAATGTACAGTACCGCGCAGGAATAGGAAGGAAGTATCAGGGTTTTTCCAGGCTCAGGAGAAAAGGCTGACCCATAAGATTTTTATTTAATTTTTTTAAAGTGGGAGACAAGGGGAAAAAAAGTAAGGATTTTGATTCAGGGAATAAGCACCTTGGAAATACAGCCCTACATAGCACGCATGTGGGACCGGTAGCAAATTCCTCACAGAATTAGATGTACAAATCCCTGAGCACTCCGCACCTCACAGCGGGATCCCCCGGGGGATAGCTGCTCCTCAGCTCCCTGTGAGAGCTGCCGCCTGCCCTGAAGCACACGGAGGGAGCTTACCAGATAGTTTATTTGAATGGTAAAACATAGAGACGCTGTTCTCATTTATAGCGGTAGCAAAAACATTTATTTTCGTTTTTTTTTTTTTTTTAATCTGCTTTAACCACACGCAACAGCAGTTCTTTGCTTATCAGTACTGAAAACATCAGCTTTTCTAAGCCTGTGTTTTGCCATTTCTGTGGTTACTGGCTCTGTGTTATTCCAGTGCTTCCAGGATGGAGCCAAATCCCGGTGCCACAGCAGGTGCCCGGGCTGGCTTTGCTGCCCCTCGGGTGGTGCCAGGACCCCCGGCTGTGGGCAGCACCGGCTTGTCCCCCCCTCCCCGCTGCCAGTGCTGGGCCTGGTGCTGTCCCCCCACATTGCCGGGGAAGGGGACCAGGGGGGAGCCGCGCTCCCCACCCACACGGGGCATCTCCTTGTGGCAGTCTCTTTCCCACTCCCTCCCAGCCCCGCCGTGCCACTGCCAGCATCTCCCTGCCCCTGCAGCTCGGTGGTGGTGACCACAGTGCTCCCTGGCATCCTTTGGTGACAGCCCTTGTGTCTACAGGAGGGGGAGAAAGCGTTCGCCACGTCCAGCTTGTGGCTTCCAACCAACGCTGCTCCTTCCCCTCTGGGGGGTGACGGGGTCCCCCCGCCGCCCGCCCGCTGTCTCTCCCAAGCCGCAGATGGGCAGAGACGTGGTTTGGTCTCACTCACAGCCCCACGCGGACGGAAAGACCCAAACGTCGTGCTCCGTTCCCCAGGGCCCACACGTGTGCACCTCCACGGAACTCCCCGGGGAGCCACGCGCTGCCGCCCCACAGGGCCCACACCTGCACCCTCCTCTGCTCCTCACAGGCTCCAGCGCCTCGCTCACCACCGGCTGTGCTGGCTTCCTTTGGGCTAACAGAAGAGCTTTGGGTCTCATCAAAACGGTCAGATGGGCCAGCTGTGCGATACAGGGCCCAGGTGAAACCCAACAGGCCTTGACTACCCAGAGAGTAGCAGGATATTGCCAAAGCTGCAGCTCCCAGGCAGCCCCCGGGGACACCGTCCCTCCCAGGCTAGCCCTGTAACCACCCAGGGCTTTCTCTGAGAGCAGGGCTGGGTGAGGAGCTGCGCTGGTTGCCCCTGTGCTCCCCATGGTGGCTTGGTAGCTGGGACAAGAGCTATGCCCTGAGCATGTTCCTGCCTGGCGCAGCTGCAGCAGGCTGTGCTAGGGCAGCGTTTCCCTGCACGCCATAGGCCCAGGCTCTGGTTGACTTTCACGCAATCACCAGGCACAGGCAGGTCAAGCACGCTTAATGAACTTCCCCAGTATCCACAGAGTAGGTTCCTCTCCATAATACATTGATTTATTTTAAGTTAAACTGAA
Organism: Xenus cinereus; assembly: GCA_025774025.1. NCBI lineage: Eukaryota > Metazoa > Chordata > Aves > Charadriiformes > Scolopacidae > Xenus > Xenus cinereus. The sequence goes on along the minus strand of JAOXJK010000019.1, from coordinate 25,905,640 downwards.
AAGCCTTCATAGAAACTTTAAAGACTCAGCCTATCAGCTATGTTCTTTATCTAGCCTGAGCTAAAACCTTCCCGCCATCCTCCCACTGCAGCCTGCAACGGCACTTCAGATCCAATTAATTTGGACATGTTCCTTCTAGAAACATCCCCAGACCTGCTCTTTTTTACCTCCTCTCTGCACGTTTTTTAAGACTTCTCTTAGAATAAGCTTTGTTACAAGACTCATGAAATTCAGTATTTAAAACTGCCTTGTGGGGATTCTTTCTTAGAGATTAATAATTCATCCAGAAGAGTAAACAATCCTTATACGTGCTAACTTTGATAAGAAAGTACTGCAGATGAGACACACTTCAAATTAGTACAAGAGAGATTCAAGGCATTCATTTTAAATACACGTTTCACAAAACCCCAGGGCTGCGTATTGCAGGCCTGCCCTAAGGCTTCCTAGGGTTCTGGCTGCTAAGTTTTTAAATAATTCAAAATTCTGTTTGGTTTTTTTGCAGTGCCATAATTTCCTATTTATATTCACAATACATAACTCTTGCAGTGTCACTATATATTTTCCACAGATTACAATAAATAAAAGCTATAGCGGTGAAGGTTTGGGACTGAGGGAGATTCCTGAAGAA
>JAOXJK010000019.1:25820977-25834169 GCA_025774025.1 Xenus cinereus | reverse complement strand
CTAAAAACACTCAGACATACTAATCCAAGCATTTCCAGGCAGGTTAGGAACTAATTTCATAATTTCTTCTCTCACAGTCTCTGAGAAAATAAACTCTGAAATAGAATCTTATTTCAACTCACATTTCAAAGTGAAATTTCAGTCAAAATACACTGACTGAAATTTTTTCCCCTTAGTTCTGTTAGATCAAGGCATGGAAAGGCGACCACCCTCTGTGATGGGAAGCAACTGCACATTGTAAACAGGTTGTAACTTTAAGGTCTGTTACTTCTTCATTTTAAAGCACCCGAGCTCCTGCTGACCAGCATGAGTGCAGAAAGGCGGCAGCTGCCGAGAGCTGCTCCTGCCACCTCTGCCCCTCAGCACCTACAACTAGAGGAGACACAGGATCTGAAGAAGAAATAAAGATGACCCCTGCAAAAAAAACAAACCCAAAACACAAACCCAAAACAAACCCCAAAACAATAGCAAAAAACCAACCAACCCACAAACCCCAAAACAAACAAACAAGAAAACCCACCTGAAAACCCACCCAAAGCTGAAAGGATTTGATGTGTAAAGTAGCACTAGCATACATCTAAAACTCAACCTTTCCTTCAACAGTGAACAGACTACAATAACAATACATTAAAGAAAAAGTAAGGTATTTGTTCTAGTATTTTATTTTTGGACTTAACAAGACTGCAACATTAAGCAACAGATTAAAGAAAAAAAGAAGCTCCTACATGCCCAGCTAGAATGAACATTTGATTTTTAAGGAGAAAACTACTAACTATGTGTAAAAAGGCCAGTACAACAGAGAGAGTCTTTAAAAGGACTTCAAGTGGCCTTGATTTCTACTCAAATTTTTGAATTAACATTGCATTTATCATAGTGATGTCCTTAACAGATCCCATTAATTCTATTCAAGAAAACATAATCACAGAGACATTAGGTAGCAAACATCACAGCCAACCCCAAGCCTTCTTTTTTTTTTTTTTTTTTGCTAGAAGCAGATGCAAGATGCTTTTTGAGCTGTGCTTAAATCACATCTTCGCAGCTGCTCTTCCCACAGCCCCGAGAGACAAGGATTCCGCTCTCACTGGCCAGTATCTCCAACTTTCCTCCCCCCCACCCCGTTTATCTGTCACAGCTGAATTATGTCCTTCTGACATTCCCTGCTCCCCCTGAAGACCCCAGCTTCTTCATTACCCTTCAGACACTTCTCAGGGCCTCGATAATTTCAAGGTGGCAAGGATTTTCATTCCCTGAAGGGGAAGGGGAGGTGGGGGGTGAGCAGAGGGAATCTGAAGCTGCACATGTGGCACAGATTTCAATCTTTACTTGGTGACCAACACAATTTATTCTTGTCCTGCATAAACTGCAAACACCAAATTACTATAAGCAACAGTTCATTTAATTTAACAGCTAACTGGATTTCTTTTGCTGCTACCAAAGCTTATTTAATAAAGATAAGCTAAAAATAAAATTGTAACACTGTGCAGATAAAACAGTCACAAACTTCAGCTACTGCACTTGAAAAAACTAGTTGTAATTTGGAGTGTTCTGTGGACTTAGATAAGATGAAAGAGAGACAAAGAAGTTACCTCAATCTCTGGCAGAAGAGCAGGGAATTAGGCTTAATGCGATGAGATCCAAATAGCTTTTGACAGGAAATAATTTGACAAACCAGCATATGGGGGTTTGTAAACAAATCCCTTTGATAGCTAAAGTTATATATGGAGATATATATATAGTTTGAAGTTATATATGGATATATACACACATTTAGCACTCAATGAGATGACTAGCTGTCCATCAGTTAGTCAGAACATATCCTTCACATAGAGGCAAAAAACATGGTGGAAGAATGCAGTAATTTTATAGCTACTGCAGGGGATTTGAGGAGACACAATGCTGCAAGCGACTTCGCCAGTATGAACAAAGATCACTTCCTTATGGACAAAACCCGAAGTCGTCAAAGTCTTACTCAGGAAGAGCATCAGATCCTGTTATTAGGAAAATAAATTTGCAAGTACTATTTCCAATAGCAGATGAGCTCTGAAAATAACAAAAATGGCAAAGCCATATACATAATACCTGGATACTAAATCCTGTGTGTTTATCTAGTAGTCAAAGAACTCAGACAAGCCTGAAAACACAAAATGAAAATCCAAGCCCCACATGAGTGGAGAACTAGCTAATGCTATCATGGATTTAAGGTGTGGTGCCACAAAAGCAAGAGAGGTTAGAAGCAGAGTCCTGTACATGACCTTCATCCATCACAGCATTCATACACCCATCTGCAAGCCAATACCTGGGAGACTTTCAAATAAAAACCAGTGCCAGTTAATTCTCTGTCCATATGTGCAGTGCTTGCTTATTAGTCAAATCCCGCTGCTCTTTGGGATCTGCTGGCTGTTGTAGGTTTTAGTCCTAGGGTACCTCTATGCTTCTGAGATCACTGTTGATGTTTCTGACCTGGTAAAGTAAACCTAACTGGTGGTCAGGTATTAGGTGAGCAATTAACTCCAGTATCCTCTGGGAGACACAATGAATAGGCAGTCAACATACAAAAGAATACCTCATGACAACACACAGGGTAGCTCATTTTGCAAGCAGCTATTGTTAAGAAAACTATATTGAGACTAATTAAATTGTGATTGTTTTGTAAGCGGCTTCAAGAAGTCCTGTGTCTTTGCCACAGAGGCAAGACGCTTTAAATCATTTAGAAAGGCATATGTTACAGTCACTGTTTATTATTAATGTATTTTTAATAGCCGCCTACTTACGAAATAAAGATTTTTCAGATGCAATGACTTTCTATTAGTACTAAATAACAGATTAGTGATAATTGTTACCCCAAATTCCTGCTGGATCAAAGACAAATCCAGCTTGAAGTCCTGATGTCGTTATTTGATGGTCTTTTAAATTCAATCACAGTACATCAGCACCACAGCAATACAATATAACAATGTGTCACACGTGCCTCTGTGTCAGTTTACTTGGTGGTGAACCCACACTGCACAAGAAACCATCCACCAACAGTTAGTTACAGGTCTGACTTTCATGCCGTAACAAATGGTGTCAGGCAGCAGAACACACAGCTGGGCAGCAGAATCAGCTTGAAATACTTCTGCAGGTGCTTTCCACTGAGATCCGCTCAGAGGTGAGGAGCTCAAGCTATTTCAAGACCTGGATTAATTACACTTCACACCAGCAAACAACTTTCCCCAGGAAAAGCAAGGAAGGTTTGCACGCTCCTTAATTTGCCAGGATACTTCGCATGTTCTGACCGCTACTTAAAATACTGGCAGTTTATGTTTTACTGGGATTTAATTTAAAAGTCAGTTGTATCTACATGTAACTTATAACTTACACTCTCCTCTTCTGACTCTAAGCTACTACAAGATGCTCTGAAATTGCTACAACGGTTCTACTTTACCGAAAAGCAAGACTGAATAAAACGTTTTATTTTAGCAAAACCATTTCTATTACTCCACGTGACAACAGTCAGAACAACTGAAATATTGTATTATTTTCCTTTCTTCAAATATCAGTTTGCTTTTAAAAAACAATATTCAGAATCCTAATCTTCAGCTTTCCACATTCCCATGTTTCACCAGGAAAATACATTAAAGGCTTCACTCATTTACAAACTTACTCCTCCCTTCCTCACAATCTAGTCAATGTAGACTGTAGCTAAAGCAGAACAGTATATAGGCTGCGCTATGAGAGAAATTCTTCTTTGCTTCAAATACAATGTAACAAATCAGTACTCATTATCAGCCACCTCGCACAAAACCCACAGGATTACAGTTAAAATAACTAAATTTGATGCACACACACAACTGCCTCCAGCATGATCCAAAGCCTAACACAACTAAAAGGTACAGTGGAAACAGCTTTGTTCACTACTATACTTCAATGTCGCTAGCTAAAGTACGTCTATCAGACAAAGTTACCAGATACAAGCAGTAAGTCCAAATGTAGCGAGAACAGAGCATTAGCAGCCAGCTCTCTAACAGTGTCTGGCTAGAAAGGTCAAGGCGGACCTAAAAAATCCTAGAAAAAGGATTACAAGTGGAGGTTAAGACCTCCTTGACCTATAATTTGACCTTAGGCAATTGCCATTCGTATATTTGTTGAATTCAACAGGAGAAGTCCCTGCCATGCTTTGTGGACAATTCTTCAGGAACTCCCACGTTCTGGTATACACGGCCAGCATGTATTCCCCCTCCCACTCCAAGAAGAAAACACCTCTGACTGATTTAGATGATAATACAGGCTTTTCAGTCTTCCTGTTGGTAAGGCAAGCAAGGAACAGTCTTTCAGTCTTACACAAAAAGCTCTCACATTCTAGCCTAGCAGTCTTTCTCCCCATGTGATCCCATCTGACCATGCATGACCATAAAAGCACACAGTGTTCCAGATGAACTCTAACCAGGACATTGCACAGTAGCATGACATCTTCCCAAATTCAATTGAAAATTACTTCCATTATACATCTTCAGAGATTTGATTTTCAAAGGTAACTAGACTGGTCCTTTCAAACATCATCTGATCCAGAAAAAGATCCTTCTCTAACTTCCTTATAACAGATGAGCCCACCGCTTACAGCAGACATTTCAGTTACTGCTCCTCCAGCACCAAATGCCTCATGTCCTAAAGATCATTCAGTCACTTCAACATGGTTTCCCAGTGCTGTTTCATACCAGATGTCTTCCAAATTTGCATCAGCTACTGNNNNTACTGTAATTTTATGCCAATGTCACTAATGAGAAGATTAAAAAGGTTTGGCCACAAAAATCAAAACCCGAGGACTCTACTGCTAATCTCATACTTCATATTATTTCCCAATTTAGCACAACCCCCGTCTTTTCCCCTTTAAACATTTCCTACTTATCTTGCAATTCTTGTCCTATTTTGTTGTCTTAGTGGCACAACGTGAAACATTTTACTGAAATACAGACAAGTAAGATTTACAGCATTGCTCCTAACAGCTAAATCTTGCTCCTACAGCAGATACAGTGAAAAAGCACCACATGTGACTATTAATCATGAGGGGTTAGTATCACCCACAGGAACAAGCTCCTGTGACTACCGAGGTGGGGACACCTGAATGCCCTGACTTGCTGAGATTATAATCATGCGCTTTGCAGGCTGGGTGGTGCAGATGACCTGCCCACGCAGCAGCAGGCAGTCAGCTGGAAAAGCCCATTAATGACCTGGGCCCCAGATGTTGTCCAAGTTGATGCTGCAACCCTTTGCTTCCCGTAATTCTGAATGTACCTACAGCTCATGCAAAAATTAAAGGAATCTTTCATCAGGTTTAACAGTTTCCAGCCCAAACTCTAAAGGTAAAAGATGTCCAAGCAACTAATCTAAGAAAGTTACTAATAACGATGAAGGTTTGAAGACAAAGAAATGACCTGGTACAGATTTGCTTTCTGTTTTTCTAAGAAAGAGAAAGACTACGTAGTGAAAGCTGATATTATTCTTGAAATCTTTTATGATTTTTACACTTATTCATAGTGGGAGACTTCAGCTGCAAACTAAAATCTGACCTTCCACCAACAAAATTATTTCTGCAGGTAGCTCTAAGTCCTGCCGGGAGGAAAAGGGCATTACATGTACTCTGTTAGTAATTAATGTAGATAACAGATACATATCTGCTGCATACATTGCCTTTTTCCTATGCCCTTTTTAACCCATAGTTTCAGCCCTTATGCCTCTCTATGGGCTTCCAAGCTTTGGACTAATAAGTCTTTACTGTAGCCCACGAGCCTTCATGGTCGCTCTTGCTTACAAACGAATCTGCCCCTTCTCTGGCAGGCGCTACTCGTGCGCTGTTTGTGCCCTGCACAATACACCTACTTCTTCAGTGTGGGGCTGTCTCACTTGTTTCTCCCTCCCCTCCTACCGCATGAATCTGAGAATGACTGAGATGGTACAGCTAACAGTTAAAAAACACTATCTAAATATTCAGTGCTTGTCTGATTCAGCTTGCATCTATAAAGATTAACAACAGACTCCCGCATAGGAACAATCCCCTTACATTTCCAGAGCAAACAGTGAAAACTGAGGAGGGAAAAATTTCGCCCAAGACCTCTATATGACTTTCTCATATGGGGCGATTATCACCATGCCACTGGTCCTCCTCAAAGACCCTCCATCTAAACTAGAGATCAGCCAGTGCCTTCAGTTAAGACTGCCTCTGGTAGAAAAACAATATTATGAGGAAGAAGGTGGGTCTCAAATGAACCTTCAAGAATTACAATTATGTTCAAGAGGCTTTTCTTCTAAAATAGAGCAATACTGAATCATAGAATCGCCTAGGTTAAAAAGCACCTCTCAGATCATCTACTCCAACCATCAACCTAACACTGACAAAAACCATCACTAAACAGTATCTCTAAGCACTATGTCTACCTGTCTTTTAAATACCCCCAGGGATGGTGCCTCAACCACTTCCTTAGGCAGCCTGTTCCAATGCTTAACGACCCTTTCAATGCAATTTTTTTTCCTAATATCCAATCTGAACCTCCCCTGGTGCAACTTGAGGCCATTTCCTCTTGTCCTATGGCCTGTTACTTGGGAGAAGGACAAACCCCCACCTCTCTACAATCTCCTTTCAGATAGTTGTAGAAAGTGAAGGTCTCTTCTCAGCCTCCTCTTCTCCAGACTAAACAATCCCAGCTTCCTCAGCTGCTCCTCATAAGACTTGTTCTCCAGATCCCTCACCAGCTTCATTGCCCTTCTCTAGACACGCTCCAGTACCTCAATGTCTTTCTTGTAGTGAGGGGCCCAAAACTGGACACAGTACTCGAGGTGAGGCCTCACCAGTGCCGAGTACAGGGGGACAGTCACTTCCCTAGACCTACTCACCACACTGTTTCTGATACAGGCCAGGCTGCTGTTGGCCTTCTTGGCCACCTGGGCACACTGCTGGCTTATATTCAGCTGGCTGTTAAGCAACAGCCCCAGGTCCTTTTCTTCCAGGTGGCTTTCCAGCCACTCTGCCCCAAGCCTGTAGCACTGCATGGGGTTGTTGTGACCCAAGTGCAGGACCTGGCACTCAGCCTTGTTGAACCTCATCCCATTGGCCTCAGCCCATCAATCCAGCCTGCTGAGATCCCTCTGTAGAGCCTTCCTGCCCTCAAGCAGATCCACACTCCTGCCCAACTTGGTGTCATCTGCAAACTTACTGAGGGTGCACTCAATCCCCTTGTCCAGATCATTGGCAAAGATATTAAAGAGAACTGGCCTCAGTACCAAGCCCTTAGGAACACCACTCATGACTGGCTGCCAACCACTGCTTACATCCAATCTGTTTTGGCTAACTTCAATCCAGATTGTTATGACTACCTAGAAGCAACCTGAGCTCCTCAGGAGGTCTGAAGTAATGGCACATTGTTTCCGCAGGTGCAGCCAGACCTCTAAATGATTGCTCTGCAGATATGAGAGATGAAAACGTTGTTGAGCAAAGCCACAGATATTGACATGAGTGCTAATGCAGCGCACTCCGAGTAAGAGAGCTCCACCTTGAGATTCATAACACTCCTTCACGCACCTTGCTTCAGCTGACAGAGAATGCACAGCACTCTTTTGCCCTCAGAGATGTGAGGTCTTGGGGAAAAACAAAACAGGTAGCTTAAACTAGCAGTCTAACTAAAACTTACTGCAGGTATGAGATGCAAGAAAAGGTAACTAAGTATTTATTTTGCCCGTAGTGCCAACAGGCAACGAGCTGACTCAGAAGGGAAGACGTTTGTTTGTAGATCCAAAGGTGCCCTCACAAGGGACGAAAATACTGACTTCAGATACCTCTGAGGCACTGACTTCCCAAGCAATGCCAACAATCTTATTAGGGCTATACAAGAAGGGCCCAGGATAGCACTGAAGATTATCAAGATGGTAATTAATAGAAATTGATCCTCCTGGGTGGATTTTGAAGAATCTGACAGTCTTGATTCCCTTCAGCTTTAATAGCCTATAATAAAGGGATAAGAACCTGCAGTAACAACTAAAATGGTACAAACATGATGTCAAGAACCTAGTCCACTTAAAGAAAAGTATCTAATGGAACTATTTTCAGTAAGGGCAACAGCAGGCTCTCCAGAGATGGCTGGAGTACCCTGGCAGTAGGGAGCACGGTAGTGGGATACTGCACCCTAAGAGAAACAGATCTGGCAGAAAAGCATTGATAGTATGATACCAGAAGCCAAAATGGTTTTTAAAAGGCATGAGCAATCAGAGTCATGCCTAATCTACCCATCTTTCTATCTGAATTACTCAAAACCACAGCAGGTTTCCTCCTTCATTTTCCTGTTTCATGGAATCAGGAAAGTGACCAACAAGGAACCTCTGGGCACTTCCTCTCCAAAACCAAAGCAAAGTGACTTTAGCATGTACATATGTTCAGAGTATGTCTGGACCTCGAAAGCAGCCTCAGAAATCTCCTTTCAAGTTTCTTACCTTGAAGCAAATATGATTGTTCTTAAAACTATGTCAGAAGGTTGTGGCAGGGCAATTTGATGTCGGCCTGACATAGCAAGCCCAAGCTCAGTTAACTTTCCAAGACTGAAGACGCAGTAAAATGTAATCTTGTGGCATATGGACAGAAGTAGTAAAATATCATAATTTCTCACCTAAAATGCTGTTAAGTATATATCATTACATCCAAGCATATTAAAATAAGTCTCATATTTGTGTTTCAAATGACATTTGAAAGAGAACCACAAGACAGACTTCTACTTGAGCTGGGACCCACACTCAGCTGGATGACAGATGAACATGTTCTGACTCTCCACACTCAGAACAGCTCTTCTTCCTTCTGAAGTACTACGAAGGACCTGTATAACATTACCTCTCCTTGCTCCAGAACCAGAAGAAAATTCTGTGTTTTGAACCGGGGCCCCGAGGTCCCCAAGGAACAGGGAAGGTACGAAAGGGGACTAGAGCATATAGGAAAGAGGAATTCTCAGAGCCCATGTCTTTACCACACTTTTGACTTTTTTAAAGACTCACAGAAGCATTTTAGGCTTTTCCTAAAGGGGGAAGCAAGGTATTGAAGGCAGGCACAATAAAAACAAGAGAAAAGTGGAAAGAGAGTAGCTCCTAATGCATGTATAAAGATGCTGAGAAGATGAAACAGGACTGAAGAAGCTAGGAAAGCTGACAGCCTGGGTTTGCTGCAACCTCTCTCTTTCTCCTACAGTCAGGACAACTGCTGTGCAGAACTGAGTGAGAAAAGAACGACCCATCAAAAGGTGTGATGTGAAGGAGCTAAGTGTTTCTAAGGACAAGTGGCATGCTGCCATTTTCACTTTAAAATAACTGATTTACAACAAAAGGAATTCAGGGTAAAATCTTCTTGAGTAGTATGTATTTCAACGCTTTTACTATTCCATTAAATTAATCTTCAAGATAATCTTAATTAGCAACTGCATTATTTTCTTTGACCATTACCTTCTAGTATTTATACTACATGTTTACATGACACTGAATACCACCCTTTCACTTTAAATCATCTGGGTTTCCAAACTGGCTTCCTCAATTGCTCAAGTTCTCAGCTCTATTATCAGTTAGACTCAGCCCCTTGAAAGGCAGATCCAAGAGCCAGTCTCCTCCTTTGACAGCCCAGCAGCAAACAATTGTGCAACGTTGTATGAAGTTAGATTAGCTGTTAGCATCCAAGCATCCTAATCTGTTGCACCTGCACTCACCTGGGCAGATCCCTTGCACGAAACTGAACTCTGACAACATGCCAGAAAAACTTCTATAGAGCAGGATGTCTCCAGTGTCCACCGTCTTCTGCAAAATCTTACTAGGACGCATTTGCCAAAAATGCATGTTATTACCATGCTTCAGCCAAGGGTGAATAATGAAATAATGAATAAACCTGTTTTCAGTGAATGCAAGCGCCAATACTTTGCTGCACATTTAGCTTGCTCCATCCTCCTCTAGGACTGGAAATTATTTTTTTCCCTCTCCCTATTCTGCTTCTATTGTTTCCTCCTCCAACAGCAAACAATAATAAGAAAGATATGAAGGTGTTAAAGAGGGTCTCCAGTCCCTCTGAGACTCAGAGCTTGTAGTGCATGCTCCTGGTAGAAGGTCTGTCACAGACTGGAAAACAAACACTCCCGATTTAGAGAACTTTTTTTAGTAGAATCTCACAATTCCCAGCTACTTTCCAGACGCAGTCAAAGATGACCCTAAAATTTTCTAGATGGACAGGAGATATACCTAGTTCTCTCAATGGAGTCAAGGTGGCTTCTCTGACTTGGAGTAATCTTTCCCAGCCAAGGACTGCTTTTATTCTCAGAGGAATAAATCAAGCACATGGCGTCCCTTGTCACACCACTCCTGCTGCACTTTGCAAGAAACCAGGCCTCCAGTACAGGTCACCACAGAGAGCAGGGAGGTGAGCTGAGAATGCAGATGCCAGCGCAGGCTAGGCCTGCTGGATTTGACAACACAAGAACACAGCATCACTAAAAATCCACAGTCTCTTAAGACTGAGGTTACCAAGGTTTTATCTACATTAAACACTTGACACACTGAACCCCTACTGTGTACATAGATAAAAATTTGTAACTTATGTGGCCTTGCTGTGCTTGTAACCACAAAATTTGCACCTTTTTTTATTTATGTGAACACGGATGGCATTCACAGTGATTCAAAGTACAAATTAAAAATGAAAAAAAAAAAATTGCCTACCAAGTCAATTCCAGGCAGTATCTAATTGATCACTAGGCAAAGTAGAAAACCTGTCAAGGGTGACTCTGAGCACACTTTAACTTCAAATTGCCCCTTCAGGGGACTAGTCTAAGCACGCTGGCCAGCTGAGCATTGCACAATGGTTGTGCAAATGTTTATTATAATTAACTACGCAGAGAGGCAAGCTAATAATAGAGCCAGCCATACACATGCAAATTTTCAACACATATATGAGATTTCCTAGTGCTGCTGAAGTGTTTGGCACATATACCTTAGGAGAATGTATGAGCATTAAGAGAACCTACTGTATCCTGGGTAACTGGAGAAGTTGCCAAATCTCCACAATAGGTTTTTTGAATACACAGTACCTGTTGTTGAGTTAACCTGCCTTAGTATCAGTTTTCTACCTTCACAGATACTTGCCAACAGCTGTGACATCAGCAATATTATTTCCCTTTTATGGTTTAAGAAATCGATTCAAAAAGACCTAGCAACTTGCTGAAAGCACAAGCCCATTGCCGGAGAGGAACCCTTCAGCATTTATCAAATACACAACCTATATTCAGGTCCCAGGCAATGTGTGCTGGTTACTCCATACTTCTGAAGACTATGAGGCATCAGTTTCCTATCAGATGGTAATAGTCACTCACAGCAGCAGACGTGCTAGTTGTCACAGCAAGCATTGCTATTGCTCTTACCAAGTCAGTACAGCGCAACTGAAGTCTCTTTAAATGGTGACCAAGGATCCCCTGTTCCAAATGGCAACTTCTGCATTTGGTGGGCCCAGAGGAGGGATCCCAGACATTCCAACATTTCACTTTTCAGTTATAAAATAGTCTGCAACATATTTTCTTTTGTTTGTTTCTTTGTTTTAAATGCTCTACTGCCTTAAACCCTTCACAAATCTTCCATGTTGTCTGGATTCCTGGTGATAGCCAAGACTGAAATCCAACACCATATTTTCTCTAATAATGTTGCTTCCACAAGAAAACTGGAGACGCCTTATTAAACTCACTATCCTCCTCAAAAACTCAACTGAAATTCTGCACCTTCTGTTTTAGCACCCATCTCAGAGCAGTTCTCCCACATATTCAGTGTTAATGCCTACACAGGAATTGGTGTAGGGCTTTCTTTTTGGTGTGTAGTTACAGACAATGCCCAAAAACCATAGAAAGACAATAAACCTTTGAGGAAATGTGTTTTAATACAGAAAAAAATGTTGCTTTTTAAAATGAAGACAATTTTTATCAGTCAAATATTTACTTATCGACATCCATTCAATCTTTAAGTGCTTCAGGTGCTTTAGAAGCAAAACAAAATGATCATCAATTTATTGCTGTGTGAAGTACAAAAACTTCCAGCAACGAGCCTAGCACCACAAATCCTAGGGAGCAAAAGCACTAGGAAGAGAATGTAGCGCTCCACTCAACAACTCCACTACCTTTACTATATGCATAAGCTATTTTGTAACTTTTTCACACTGACCCATTCCCTTTCTGGGTCTCGTTATGTGGGGAAAAAAACCATCAGAATGTCAGGATTCAAGGTGGTGAAATAGAAAATAGGTATGTGATCCATGCTAGGTATTTCCAGACTACTTCTCACCATAACACAGTGTTTATGGATCTAAACACAGAAGAAATTCAGATGGAATGAAATGCAACCTTTTGCTATTACAAACGGTGGAAAGAAAAGCAGTGGAATAGAGAAACTGTTTTCCTTTCCTCATCCAGACATTTTAAGATTTTAATACTAGCAGTAGTAGCATAAACATAAAATCACCTGCATGAGCAGAGAGCGGCGAATGAGGCCGAGGCAGAGCTGGAGACTGGCCATTGCCCATCAAACTCTTCCTGTTGCTCGTTCTACAACTGCAGGCAAAAAGAAAGGAAAGAAGGCATTAGCATCAAAAATACAGCACGTACCGCATACGGACATTTTGAGATTCTGCTACTTTGTTCCTTCACTTCCCAGTCTCCTATTAAAAAAAGAGCTATTGTTGTTTTTGTAGGCATGTCCAGGAAGTCTACAATCATACTGGATAATAGCAAAGACAGCAGTTTCCAAAGAAAATGCACCATGGATACTTTTCAGGCTTGCACGTTTGCTGTTCTGTGCAAAGACCAATATTCTCCTGTAGAGTCATTTACAAAATGGTCTTCCCTGACTGCAGCTTGTTTCTCTGCCATACGCTTTTTATAATATATAAAAATATACAAACATAACATGAAAAACAGTCTCAAACTTAGAGTCACTGTTCAATGATTAAATCTTTTTCTGTTGCATGAACTGTAGCTCCAAATCACATGCCACGAAGAGCAATGATCTATCAATCTGAGTGATACAATAATTATAAATCTAATTATTGAGATAAATTTCACATCTGTGCCTTTTGTCAATGGAACAGATGATGCCTAAGAAGATGAATGCATTTTTTTTCACTCATACATTTTTCATCTGCAAAGCCACTAATTTCCCCAATCTCAAG
>JAOXJK010000019.1:25803092-25813176 GCA_025774025.1 Xenus cinereus | reverse complement strand
CCCCAGGCTGAAGAGCTGTCTGCTGGGCTGTAGCATGGACACTGGCACAGGCGGTGCTCGCTGCTGGCTCCGGCGCTGCTTCAGGAGCCAGCCTGGTGCCCCACAGTTGTTGCTGCAGCTGCTGCTGCTCACAACACCAAGAAGTCAGACCCAGGCGAGGAGGTAGCTAGCTGGTGGATGTCCTCCTTACCCTTCCACCCCCGGTCGAAGTTAAGGTATAGAGTAATAGCCTTTTCCACACTTACACTGAATTTTTACCCAGTTCAGCCCTTCAAAAAAGCCCTACAAAACCAATAAACAAACAGGTCCTGTTACAGTATTATTTTCTTTGAACAACATCTATCCAGACTCCAGGACTAACCACAGCCAATTCCCCGGGCCGTTTCAGTACTGCAAGGGAGCCAAGCACATACCCTGAGCTTTCCATAACTCCAGCTGAAACTAAGGCCAACATAGTTCAGAATTAAGATAAAACATAGCAGTGTCTCTGAATTACAGATGGAAAACCTGTTTATCCAAATACCTACCACAGTGAGACCCTGTCCATCTTATCCTCAGCTTCCTCATTCTGATTTCCACTTAGAACTACCAGCTCTCGGCTGTCTTCACTTTTTCCTTGCTGATGGTTGTTCTCAACAATCACAGCTCTGAGCACCGCTGTTTTTAACTCACCATATACAATGGAATTAGTGGGCCAGGATGATAAGCCACACAGACCTCCTCATACTACTGAAAGCACTTCCCAAATAGCATGGAGAGTAGCTTTAGGGGGTGCTTCTCTTGGCTAAGAGCATGCATGGTATCAATACTCGACAAAGTATCAAAGGGTTAAGTCTGCCACGGTCTGAAATTATCACGTGGTTATACATGCAGCCAGCCTAGAAAGTCTGGTGCCTCAGTAGATGTCTAGAAGACACCTCAGACACCACCGATCCATTTCTAGTCAGGGAAGGAAAGAAGAAATTAGTCTGCTCTCCTTCTTGCTACAGAAGTTGTGCTCCATTTTCCTTTCAACCTCCTCAATTTGTTTGTACTCATCGAAATAATCTATGTTGCCAAGGCTACTTTCACATAAAAAGAATCAGAGGCTTATTAAAACTCTACACAGTACCCTTTATCACATGAAACACTGTCCGCCCTGCACTCCAGAGACTCTCCCCATGAGAAATGCCACTAAAAGGCAAGCTCCAAGAAATATTTCTTTGTATGTTATTTCACAATTTTTTGACAATTTTTAGCTTTTTTTAGTGCCTTTTTTAACAACACCCAACCCCCCTTTTTTCCCCTAATAACCATGAAGAAATACAGCTGAATTAATCATATCTTAAAATTCAACAGTAGGAAATCGTGAGCTGCCTGAAGCAGAGAGATTTTACATGGTTTCACTTTCAAGCTGAGTAGTTCTCTTCCTGTCTAACCCATAAAACAATTTATATTTATACCTGACTCCTTTCTCCTGTAATTAAATAGCACCAATTCACTTTTACTCGAAAGAGTAGTGAGTCCAAAATGGACTGCTTCTTTCCTCCCCTCCTAAATTTGGTAGCTGTCAAGCTCCCAAAACTGTATGGGAGCACACGATTAAGTATGTTGTCTTTAAACCTCCAGCAAACACTACCAAAGAGTCAAGGGATGAGAACAGGTAATATGCAGCTGAATATGATAATATGCCAGAGCAATGCACCTGACTGAAGTAAAACTACATTCCCAAATCAAACCTACTAGGAACAAGTCTGATTTTTTTCTTTTTATTTCTAATTGGGCAGGATCCGAAAGCTAAAACATACTTTTTCATATCAGTGTTTATTTTCTTACTGAAAGTAAAATACTGACTGCTAAATAGCTTACTCTCCCTTGCTAGGAAGGATCTAAGACATTAAGAAAGTTGCTAAAAGTTTCTATGAGCCACCTGTGTCTTCCTTTTCCTATTTTAAAAATACAATTGTACAAATTATAGCTTGTATTGGATCTTAAAATATTTTGATTATTCCTAGCTTATTGTTGATGCATATTCCTTGGAGACTTCCTGCCTTTTATAGAGTCACGATCCTTCTGAAACTGGCAGACTTCACTTTTTAGTTAATTCACATAGACAAAGATTATAGCTCACCTGTAAATATTCACACCCAAAAAGCAAGCCACACGTGTGCTCTGTGTGTGTGCCTGTACGTATATAATTTTATCCTTTCAGCAGAAGGTTGTCTACAACAAGGGAATGCTAGAATATAAACAGTAGAAGAACACTAAACTGAATTTTTGGAAAATGTTCTATGAGCCTTATATCATTATTCAGTACTTCAATGTAACCTTTGTCACAGCACTACCTAACCAGAACTAAACAGAAGAAAAGAAAAATAGAGTTTAATAGGACAAAAAACATAAATAAGTGACATGATATTAAAAGTCTGTAAATTCACTCAAAGAAAAAATAAAAAAACAACTTTCCTTTGTCTTCCCTTATAAATATCCTGACCTCACCCTTTGTCTCATGAACAAGCTTAAGCAAATGACTCAACTATGTTTTGTTTCAAATTGTGTTAGTCAGAGCAGGATCTTTGCCTTAGATCTGAAAGATGTGTATGCAATTTTTTAGACAAACATTTTGTGAAGGCATGACACTAGTCAGCTCTCAAATGCCACTGTTTTGTTTGGAGACAGTTGGTGACACCTCCACCTTTACTGGCAGAGATGGCAGCCAGTGTCTTAGAAAGAGCCCTTCATGTCTCTGGCAAAAGGTGCCAAAAGCATACTGGAAACACCGTATTTCCAGTGTCTTAGAGGATGCAGATACACTCGCCCACAGTTCCAGCAAGTTGCCCCAGACCTTGCTGGGCTCCTCATGAGGTGGCAGGAAAGCTGTCTGCCAGGGAATTGCTACCATTGCTCTTCAGCCTAAGGGAACTGCCCGGTTCCACTTCACAGCCAGGCCTGGGGTGCCCCTGAACTGGAAGGACTCAGCCTCCATCACCTGAAAAATCACCTGTGGAATAAGAAGGTTCACGAATACCAAGCCAGCAAAGTTTGATACCTCTTGCACCAAAGCTTCCTTTTCTATGAACTTCACATTATCGAGAGAAACACGTAGTTATCAGTGAGATGACAGCCTACACGCAGAGGAGCGTAAGGAGGGTTTGCCTGTATTCACCAAAATCACTGTTAACCCCACCCAAATACACAAGGCCTACTTAAGAAGTGAACACTTCACACAGTTTTTAGAAGCAGGGAGAGGGAGTGCTTCCTAGAGAGGGGCATCTTCAAGCCTCTCCCTCCCATGTACCGCTGCCCAACTGCCACGCGATCTTTAGAAACAGCTGGAAAAAGTTCAACCGAGAAGCTACCACCTTAAGCAACTTAACCCAGCAGAAAGTAGTTTCTGAAACAACAAAAACAGACTTCCTCTTGTTGCAGCCCAAGGGGAAGGTGGAGGGGGGTGGGGGCAGAGCATTCAAAGATGTTAGTCTCCAGCAGACACTCTCCCAGTAAGAGCCCGAAGTCCTAAGTACTGCCATTATTTAACCTCTGGAGAACCAGAAGTGAGGACACATCCACAGGTTGGAAAGCACCCCAAGGATGAAGCACAGAGCATTTGACACATGAGGGAAATGAGCTGCACCCCTTCTACAGCACTTTGGCATTAACTGCAGTGATTTACCTCTCTTTTACATATATGAAAGTTGCCAAAAAATTGTAGTAAATGCCTGATTTTAAAGTAAGTGATGTAAGTTTGAACCCTACCTTTGAAGAAGTCAATGGAAGTAACAGGAAAACGGTCCTGTTCCTTTTTATTTCTGAACTTTTAAAAAAGGCAAGATTCAATATTATGTAAGTATCACAGCTTCCATACAAGTAAAAAACATTTTGCAATTAATATCCTGTACAGTCTTTTGCTTGGACGTAAGTAGTGCTTAAGCAGTTAATACATTGGAATTCAGGAAATAAAACACTTTCAAAAAAGTCAAAATCACTACTGAGGACAAAATATGGGTGTTTGAAAACTATTCCCACTACTGGATAGAAGCCTGAATATGAACAATTAAGCGGCAGGCATTCGACCTCAAAACTACGTTTGTTCCTGAAGACCTCTGGCAGCACCACCAGTGCCCCACATTTGAGCGTGCACAGATCGACTGCAGTTCAGAAATCTAGCTTGCAAACAAAAGACCCCCTCTCTTTACTGAGACCCACGTTCTCCTCCCCTCCCACTGTCTGCTGACCAAAAGTTTTTTAATTAAATCATAATTAAGAATCTAGAAGCATTATTTTCCCAGGGACGGGGGGAAAAAAAAATAAATATTCCTTTCACTGTGCCCATTCAGCTGTTGGTGTCTGTTGAGCCTGCCTTAGAGGGCATCAATTAATGCCAGCTACAGCGGCTTCTATGAAGAGGCTGTTTGTTCAGTAGGAACCAGCCGCCTGCAAAGTCATGCTGAAATGTAAACGACCAAACACTCCATGGTCACAACGTCAAGACATCACTGGACACATACATGCAGCCAGCAAGGTGGCATTCCCCCATGAGTCACATGGAGCTACAACAAATTAGAATCTTTTTGCCCTTGGAGTTCCCAAACTCAATGGTGGAAGAGTGTTCTTGCCCAAGAGATCGTGAGGCTGATGGACGGGGCTTTAAACTACGTTGTGAAGGGGAATAATAATATTAGGCTTATCTGTGACAAGCTGTGGGCTATCACATCAGGGTTAGAGGGATGGGGTGCTAGTAGGGACCTTCAGCCTGTATCCCTGAGGCATGCTGGAGATGCTGCACTGCAGTCAAAGTCTTATGGAGATGAACCAGCAGCTCCTGAGGTAGTTGAAGTCAACAGAGAAACACCTGCGAGACACCTCAAGGGGTGTTCCCCTAAGAAGGCAGCACAGCCAACAGCCCAGCTGAAGTGCCTCTACACAAATGCACACAGCATGGGCAAACAGAAGGAGTTGGAAGGCTACAGTGCTGCTGGAAAGCTATGACACAGTGGCCACCACTGAAACCTGGTGGGACAAATCCTATGACTAGAGTGTGGCTATTGAGGCTACAAGCTGTTCAGAAGGTACAGGTGAGGAAGGAAGGGCAGAGGTGTTGCCCTCTATGTTAGGAATGGATAGAGAGCGAGCCGATACCCCTAAAGCTCTCCCTGGGGTCAGATGAAGAGGGGGTTGAAAGCTTGTGGGTGAGAATTAAGGGGCAGGCCAGTACGAGGGACACTGTTGTGGGTGTTTATTACAGGCCACCTGAGCAAGATGGGGAAGCTGATGATGACTTTTACAGTCAGCTGAAAGTAGCCTCGCAATCGCAGGCCTTGGTTGTCATGGGGGACTTCAATCACCCTGATATCCGCTGGGAAGGCTACACAGCCAGGCATGTACCAGCAGGTCGATGGAGGTTATCCTGCCCCTCTACTCTGCCCCGGTGAGGCCCCATCTGGACTACTCTGTCCAGTTCTGGGCTCCCCAGTTCAAAAAGGACGGAGAACTGCTGGAGAGGGTACAGCAGAGGGCTACAAAGATGATTAGGGGCCTAAAACATCTCTCTTATGAGGAAATGCTGAGGGATTTGGGTCATTTTAGTCTGGAGAAAAGACAAGGGGGACCTGATCAATGCCTATAAATACTTAAAGGGTGGGTGTCAAGAGGAAGGGGCCGGTCTTTTTAAAGTGGTGCCCAGTGACAGGACAAGAGGAAATGGGCACAAACTGGAACATAAGAAGTTCCGTCTAAACATGAAGAGGAACTCCTTCACTTTGAGGGTGGCAGAGCACTGGAACAGGCTGCCCAGGGAGGGGGTGGAGTCTCTGGAGACATTCAGACCCCACCTGGACATGTTCCTGTGCCACCTGCTCTAGACGGACCTGCTTTGGCAGGGGGGTTGGACTAGATGATTTCCAGAAGTCCCTTCCAACCATATATCATTCTGTGATTCTGTCAAACACAGCTACATCCCTTTAATAGCAAAACAACAAATAACCAATATAAAAAAGCTATATGTCTGATCTTTTTTTTTTTCCAGATGACAGCTGAGCTTATATAGCTGACATAACTGCTGATGATTATTTTTTATTTAATGTAGCTTCATGATAAATTTAATAGAAAAAAAATGAAATTTGTGCTGGCACATAGCTGACACCATTTACAAAATTACAGAAACTACATCAATGGCTTCTTCCCACCACAATTTTTTATTAGATACACAGTATCTACACTTAAGAATTAGCTGTGTATCTATACTCACAGAACTACACGAGCATATTCTCCATTCTACAGATGTAGTTACACCATAGGGTAAAAGTCTTTTACTGGTTCAGATTTTCCCAGACGGAAATAAAAATAAAACATGAGAAAACAAACTATCTTTTTCAACTGTAATGGTGTACTAACAAAGCTACATCAGCAAAATTAACTGACTAGCTACAGCTCAAATAATCATCCCTGCATAAAACCCAGTGTGCAGACTAGGTCTGGGAGCAAACTTCAGCTCCACGCGGCGGTACACCCACTGGGGAAGGCAATCTATTACACATGCAGATCACACTGCTTTGCTGCAAAGTCATGGTGAGGTAATTGGAAACGTCTGAATAACCTCCAGTGAAGCAATTCAAACATCTCCGGGCATAGTCATCAGCAGGTATGACAGCATAAGGCTTTTGATATCCACTTGCTCTCTTTATATTTTTTTTTTTTGGTAATGCTTAATCATCAAGCACCACACAAGCCAGGAAAGATGAGATGATTTACGTGTTTCAGTTTGCTGCCACAGACCTGGCACTTACATATGTGCATGCACATTTATACTATTAAAAATAGTATAGTGCAGTATTAAAAGAAGTTTCAGTAGTGTGTATTTCATGGATTACTCAAACAGTGAAGTCAGAAACAAATCACTAGGCTGTTCCAAATAAGTACTGATAAAACATTCGTGTTATGCCATCAAATGTTCCTTTCTCCCTGATGTAATATGTCACTTTAATGATCCAAGTATCTAAATCTCTGAACCAGAAATACTGTATTGTGAAAACTTTAGAGTCCCTTAAGCCTACCTAAGATAGGTTTTCTGGAAGCAAAAACACAATAATGCTTTGCTGCAATCTCTCATACAGGCTCTGAGAAGAGATGATGCATTATCCAGGGAGAGGGAACGTTTTCTTCTCTGCCATGGTATACTTCAAACTCTTTTCCACAAATGGTGACCCAGCACAACTATAACACAATCTGACCTTAAATTTATCCACATGGTTATGTCTAATGAAAATCTGCTGAGTGACACTGGAAAATGAGGTTTTTTTCCTAGAAAAAAAACCCCAATATGCATTCAACACCACAAATCTCCAAGTAGAGCTCTAATGAAATAAAACGTATCTCCAGGAATTAATCTAGTCCACAAAATTAATCCATAATTTGTCTTTACCGTATTTCTTACTGTGGGTAATGTTTTAGAGAAACTTGAAATTTTCAGGACCAAGTAAACTTGGTTTCTCTTTTATAATTTTCCTAGTATACTTAGCCATATACTTTTCCATACTAGACCTACATCTACACAATGACACAGTATCCCACATGAACATAGACAAAAGACAAAGTCCATCTTAAACACAGCACAGAGTATACAAGCAATTTATGAAAACAAATTTTGCATCTACTTTGCCCTGTAAAAATGTCCACACCAGAAAAGGAGTATTTTACTACCAAAGTAATGTACTAATTGCTCACAAATAGAAGTAGGTCACAGAGAATTCATGAAAGCAAATGTCAGTGACTCAGTGTAGAAGAAACAACAAAAAAAAGAAAATGAGTGCAAGGATATGATTTATAGTGTGCAAATAGCTATGAGCTAATATTGTGAAGAGGAAAATTTCACAATAAAGTTTTGTTTAATTCATCCTGGTGTGTCAGAAATGAAGCATCACATAAAATAACTAGTAAAGCCAAACCCACTGTAGAGACAAAATGCAAGCAGTGACAATTACAGTTAACATTTTAATTTTGAATACATCAGTTAACTTACTGTCCAGAACTATGAAAGCCTGCCTGATGCAATGGCAGCAACTGCTTTAGGTGCCAGATCTAGCAGTGCTGCTGGCAGTATCAAGAACAGTATGAGATGCTACAGCAAATAATGCCTGTCAAACTACGCAACACAGGATGGCATACATCTATATTAAAACTTAACTGTTTAAACAACATCTGCTCCAATACAAGAAGGACTACAGGCAAACTAAAGGAGAGAAAACTAAAGTGAGTGTGTTGTCAACTGTTATAAGCGTATGATGTAGTATGTGCAGTTATTCTTCAAGCTCTAGATTCTGGATTCATGTAATGACTCAAGAACTCTACGTTTTCAATGTTCCGGGGTAGAGTTTTGTTGTTGCTGGTTTTGGTTTTTTTGCTTTAAAGTTTGTTTAGTGATTTTCTTGGAAGTTCATCTTTCAAGCCTTACTTTGGCAATGGAGATGGAACTCTCCCACAAAAAGCCATTTTACATAATTCTCTGTTGTTTATAAACTGCTAATTACATAAAAACTGTAGTCTCAGACATGAGCAATGTACTTACAAGAAAAATCAGAATAAACGTCGCATTTTTGATTCCACAGATCACAATTGTTTTGAATTAGATTTTGTGCCTTTGACTACCACTGGATTGAGACCTAAGACAGACTCAAATTGTCATTAAAACAGTACCATGTGATCCATAATGAGCAAATTTCCCTCTTCCCTCAATTTAAAGTACCACCACACCACATTACATTCATCATATTCTCAAAGACATACTACTATGATAGCAATTAACTCCTATGTGGACAAGCTAAATCCAGGACTGTCCACACATTTCTGTAAGCTGTACTGCCACAAGACTACACCGTCATCATTATCATTCTGAGATTCACATTACTGATTCCGCCACTGAAAGCAGTCTTGCAGATTACCAGTCATCTTAAGCATCAAGGATGAAGAGAACCGAAAGCTGAATCTACAGTTCAAGGTGAATCCAGTAGTTCTAACACAACTACTCTGTTCCACTGAAAATTTGCTTTGGCACAGCTTCCACTTCCATTTGATGTAATGGAGACAAGTTGAAGAAGAACTACGACATGTAACATTCTGTGATCTTCTAACCATCTCAGAAGTAAGGAGGAACATGCTAAGAGTTTGGTTGTTAATCCTTATTTCCTGGTTTTGCAAAATAGAGGCCCAAACCTCTAATTTGGTTCAGTTTAATCAAACAATAGACTTTCTATTAACATCAGCTCTACCTCAGCTTTTCAAATAATCATTACAAACACTCAGACTACATTTGGCTTGAAAGCCAAATGCAAGCATATATCTGAAAGACAAAATAACATCAGCAAAAGCCACTTTCCCAGATGACTTGAATATAAAAGAGTAGACACAGTTGCTGGGATCATCCTTTCTTCAATTCGTAATGCAAAAATTACCACTACCAAAAACAGATTTTGACCTTTGAAGACGTAAATTAAATGATAAAGCACACTCACATAAATCGATGTTAACATAACCACATGCTTTTTAATACTTTCCCTTCTCCAAATGCATAACTAAATATTAAGTCAAAATGATTTTTCAGTCTTTTGAAACCTGAGAAAGTCTCTGCAGGTAATGGTAGCACACAATTTAGAAGGGCTGGACAAGCAGTTGGATGTACATATGGGTGTGTGACCAATTAAAAAGTGACTGATTGTTTTCTAAACCTAGCTTAAATTGATTAGAGAGCTCTGACTTGTTTTTATGAGGATGTGTGATCTCTTGCTTCATTGTGACCAGCACAAATTTAGCTGATACAGCAAAGTAAAGACAATGACATTTTTAAAAGTGACCAATAAAAAAATCCCCAAGACTCTGATTGGTAAACTGGCATTCAACAATTTGTATTTCCTCCTGCAATATGGTGAAATAGCAATGTAATCTGATTATCTCTTCCTTTCGAAGTGTTGCATTAGATCTCACGAGATTGTGGAGACTGTTTACCGATTGACATAGATTCTTTATTTCTTCATATTCTTCAGAGAAATAGCATACCTCTCTCTCTTAATTTTTCTATATTGATTTCTTTCCCCCCCCCCAGTAAACAAACTCA
>JAOXJK010000019.1:25578112-25591384 GCA_025774025.1 Xenus cinereus | reverse complement strand
AGAGAGATCCCTTACCAATTATTATCACCTGCAAAACATGCTCAACTTGGGGAAAATTAATTTAATTTATTGCCAATTAAAATAGAGTTGGCTAGTGAGAAACAAAGACTAATTAAAACCACCCGTTCCCCCTTTTCCTTTTCCCAAGCTTGCCTTCACTCTTGTTAAAGGAAAGGCCGCTGCCTGAGCATTCACACACCATTCAAGGAGTCGCACACACACCACCCGAGTCTTTCACTGCTCGGATCAGGGTCCCTTCGCAGCGGGCAACCCCAGTGGGCTGACGGGTGCCCCTTTCAACTCCTCACAATATACACATGCTTACTGTCTGGCATGCTCCCTCCTTCTTCAGGCTCAACCAAAGTTTTCTCCCAGCAGAGTCTCAGGTGTCAGATTTTATAAAAATAATTAATTTAATTGAAAAGTACAGCAGCAAGGTCAGCCTGGGCTAGGTGCCTCCAAAAAGGGACAGACCTTGAACAAAGAAATCCCTGGGCAATTACACCCTTATGATCTACACGCTCACCCCTCATACACTGTTCATGCGTCTTTTAGTCCAATGGTGATTTTTGGTCTGGGATCTTCTAACACCTTCTTGGATTCTTTTTGTGTTTCCAGGCAAGCCATTCACTACTCTAATCTTGTTGATTTGCAGTCTCTGCTGATAGTTGTAGCCTCCTTATCTTCTGGTTTACACTTCTTGTGCACCTGTACTCACTGCCAGAAGGCGGGAACTGAAAAGTCCCAGACTTAGGGAAAACACTACCAAACTTCAGTGTGTTATCAACATTTTTCTTATACTAAAAGATTGAACACGGCACTGTACCAGCTGCTAGGAAAATTACTACAAAAATTAACTCCATTGCGGCCTAAAGGCTTCAGCAAATTTAGCCATTCACGCTAAATAAAGCCAAGCAAACAGCATAAACCACACCATATTATAACCCTAAGTAATTTATTCTTATTAAAACTTACTTATTTAAGATAAACAACTAATATCTCTCAACACTTCTTCATTCTCAGCTCCTCTGTCTCTTCCCCCCGGAGCAGTGCAGGTGGATGGGGATTAAGGTGGAGTCTGTCCATAGCAGCTCCTCTCTGCTAATCCTTCCTCCTCACACTTCTCCCCTGCTCCAGTGCGGGTCCTTCCCACGGAGCCCAGTCCTTCACAAATCGCTCCAGCGTGGGTCACCTCCACATGCTACAGTCCTTCAGAATAAACCTGCTCCAGCATGGGCTCTCCATGGACTGCAACTTCCTAGAGCAGATATGCACTTGCTCCACCATGAGGTCCTCCACAGGCTGCAGGGTGTGTATGGGCTCCAGTGTGGTCTTGTGTGAGCTGATGCAAGCAGGACGCAGGAGCAGCCACAAAACCACACATGAAAGGCAAAGAACAAGTTTAATCTCGATATCTCACTGATCAGACAATCTCTGAAGCAACACCCAGCAGAGGCACACAAGCAAGGGACACGGGCACCACGGAGCAAGCCAGAGTCCTTGTTAGCAGGACAGTGAGAGAGCACAGACCCCTGGTCCTTGCCAGTATTTCAAGGGTTCAAGCAGGCATAGTTTTCTCACTGTGCTTTGATCTTCTTCAACAATAGGACAGGAATCTCAAATGGCTAGATAAGATGTCCCTAAGTCCATTGCAGACTTATGTTATCTAAGTGCAGATGTTCTACCTGCAAGTACATAAGACTTAATAACAATTAGTGGTGATCTATGTGTTTCCCAGCACCCACAGGTACAAGTCACTTGAGCATGTTTACAATCCTCCTTGCCGATCTTCTATTACTTTCTCACAGGTCTCCTCCAGGGGAATCTATGCTCCAGCATTTGGAGCACCTTCTCTCCCTCCTCCTTGTCCCACCCTGCTGTTTGCAAGGTTGTTTCTCACACTTTTTTGTCCACTGGAGCCAGCTGTGTCTGGCACAGGGCACCTTTGGCCACTTCTCACTAGAGGACACCCCTGCAGCCCTCCTCTGCCAGCACCTGGCCACCTGCATCCAGTACAATTGTACTTGCCGAAGGGACACAAGAACATCTGAGAAGGACTTCACTAAGAAAAGATGCACTTATTGAACTGCACCAAATAAGATGGATTTACAGAGGTGTTTATGAGCCCCAAATCTGGATTCCAGCTTTAGGGAGCCAAGGAAGGCAAACAGCTCACTATATTGCAAGGCAAGACAGATTTTTATTTTTATTTATAGACACTCTCAGCAAACAGGGTCTGCAGCCATCGGGACTGGACTCTGCAAAGCCACCCTTCAGTTGCTAATAGCGCAGGCCAGGGAAGCAGAGAGGAGAAACAGAACTTGATTTGACAACTTCAGTTGGATTCAATGAAGGCTCAAAAACACCAGTGTTACATGTATGTGTAACCAAGAGCCAAGTAACGAAGGCTTGACACAGTTGTGTTATTTATGTCCTACACTGTTTTTGCCTCATGACATTTTACATGGGTTTACATTTCATGTCTGTACATCCACATACAAAACACTTAAAGGATAATCGCCACTGGGTAAGAGCACTCGAGCAATGCATGATGAGTACAATATCGTACAACAGACAATAATAGTTTTCATAAAGTCTGATTATAAAAGCTCTCCAAGTGGTTAGTTGTGCAGTGCTGTGCTACAACTCCAAACACCCAGAAGCTGCGCTGAAGTGATTACCAACATATTGGACACCTCTCAAGAGACTTCAGAAGGCCTTCCACCACATCACCTGCAAACGCAGTCCCCAGAATTATTTTAAGTGCTAGGTCTGTATGAAAAAGCTTTCAAAGTTAATTCACCCACAGTTTACTTACATTATCTGTATCTTTTGTTTGTTTGTTTGTTTATGATTATAGCATCCACTAAAACTGAGTGGTTTCAGTGGAGTCCTTAATCCTTGGAGCCTAGCTTTATATTTCAAGTAAACAAATATCTATTGTTATGGCAATGTCTTTTGCCCACAAGTTTATTTAAGCAGCTTAACTGGCTTTATAGGGATGCTATCTGAACAAGTACAGACATTGCACGGTCACTCATACCAAACTGCAGGAGGCATCTGTTAGCAGTACCATTAAAGACAAAAACAGGCCAAGCCATTCTACTTGTCCACACCCTATAAAGTATAGGTTAGATTATGTATTTTTTCCATGTTTATTTGGGCACACATAACATCTTTAAGGATTAAAATCATGCGCAATGGTATTGCTTTGTCTCCTAGGAGACAGGCAAATCTGTTTAGAAGCAACTATACCTAAACATAGAGAAGAAGCTGCCAAGGACTAACTGCACGTAGGAAGAAAGTTCCTAGTCAAAAAAATTAAAGCAGACAGAAATCACAGCCTTAGACAGGCAAGACATCTAAGACGTGGATTACCAAACTCAAATCTAAACAGAAAGGATTAACACACCAACGACCTGTTAATTCTCTCATGAAAGAACATTACCTCAACAATAATCAATGAGGACAGAGGGATTAACAACTAATGAAAAACACCACACCCAGCCACAAATTTCAACTGCAATGATCTTATGTTTACAGTACAACCAATGCTGCAACTGCAGCTCTTGCAGACACACTCAAGTTTATCCAGAAAAAACAGTTCATGAATCAACAGCTCCATGAAACTCAACATATACTAGAAAAACATGGCCAGGCACCAACCAGGAACTTCAGGTGGCTGAACTGGGGACACCACCACCAAGTGCCCAAGCCAGCAAGGCTCCTAACACCCTTCTGAGAAGTGCTGAAGCACATCCAGCTCCTTTACAACTGGCAGTGTACCAGGTCATCACCCCTCGAGGTCGGACTACAGCTGGTCTGAAGTCAGTTCCCATGAAGCACATACAACGCAAATGTTATCCTCAACGCCAGCCATTTCACCCTGCAAATCCATTCCCCTTCCATTGTGCTACTTGCTTATGCAGGCCAGGCTCTTTCTGCTGCTTCGTTCATTTTCTCGGAACAAGATTTCTGTGAAAAGTCTTTCTTCATATCAGGCTTATCATCAAGACAACTGTAGGATCCTTTTTCCAGCAGCTGCACATAAGAAGTTTTAGTGTCAAAATAACTTCTCTTTCTACTAAAGCCCCCATAAAGGAAAGAAATTAATGTAATTACACGTAGACCACTAGCATTGAAGTAATTTGTTTATAACAATAGCAGGGGTTTTGTTTGTTTTAAAGAAATTCAAAAAGCATGCAAGATTTCAGTAACTGCAACTAGCTATAGGCGAGCCACTAGCACACACTTACCTTGAAAAATGTTCCAAACTTGTCCTGGATTAGAGCCCAGGTCCTCAGAGATGTTTAGCTTGGTAATTCCAATTCTATCTTTGTTTTCTAGTGACAGATCTATGACTTAATATATCTACATTTGTCATCTGCGCTTTCTGCAACTTACCTTTTTCTTACTGTAACTACCATGCCAAAAAACACTACTTATGAGCGTCATATTGGGAAAGCAGACCAGGAATGAAAGTGCTTTAGCTCATACAGCTATAAAACCTGTTTCTACCTGCTTGTAAGTCACCAGGGTGCATATAGCTGTGAGGTTATTCCTCTGTTGTGCACAAGGTACAATGCCACGGTTCCTGGCACAGCTGCTCTCTTAGGCCACGTGCAGGTGAGGTAATGCAGGGCTGTAACTGCAGGGCTTGCACCTCCCAGCTCCTTGAGTGGTTATCCATACATCAAAGTTCAGATGTATTTCTTTTCCTCACCCTCAAACAAGCTTATACCTAAAGTGCCTGATGGTATGGCTTTAAGTTTTTACCTATTTTTAATATAGTTATTCCTTCATTTTGTGTCTAACACAATGCTAATAGTAATATTCTTAGAACCATAAAGGTTACTGAACACTCTGGAGAAGGTTTTCCCCTAAAGCGCATCATTATAGCTTAACCAAACTTCTCTCCTCCTCCTCTCACACCCTTATCCTACCTGTAACTCTCCTACTTTAACTGTAGGACCAACACTGTCTGGATGTAGCACTTGAAAGTTTCAGTTGCTTCAGTTTTCAGCCATTAGTTATTACCTCTGATGAGCATTTAAAACTAAGCTGGCTGAGTTTGGATGAAAGCAAACCAGGGGAGACCACAAAAACAGGTGCCAGGAGGGAACGTAATACTCAGCATAGAGTGATAGCATTGTAAACCACTATTGATACTCTTTCACTCATGTCTTCTTTCTGAGAAGACCAGATGCCATGCAACTAACTACCCTAATACATACTCAGTGTGAGAGTATATATGGTCTCAGCAGAATTCAGTGCAACCTTGAGACAACACTACAATTCCAATACATGGTCCATGGTTCAGCAATCTCAAGAACTCAACGAAACTCAAGAAAGTCAATGACTGTCACTGCTCTGCAATGACCAGTACGTGATATGCCCAAGTTTACTTCCTTGCCGTTTCAGCTAATCAGACTGTAATTTAGACCCACATTTTCTAAAGGTATGTACAGCCAATTCAATATGCAGTAGTCTGCTTGCTGCAGAGCTGCTCCAAGGAAATCAATGGCATCTTTAACTTTGAAACATGTCCTCCAGTGGTGTAATATGTTAACAACATCACTATTTGAACAAACAGGAAGGGGAAGGACCACTGATAACAGGTTAAAACACATCCAGAAGGTTTACATTAGCCCATCTACTTATCAAAGCTATAAAGACCCAATTGAGTTAAAGGTTTTCCTTGTGACTTTTTGTAAACAATCAATTCTGTTAGCCAGACAAGAACAAAATACAGCACAATTCACCCTGCCCTTCCCTGTCATGAACTATGCACAAAACCTGAAACACACCATGAAAGACATCTGAGGCATTTTTGTTATACGGCCTGAATAACATCTTTACAATGAAAGCATCCACTGAGCCATAGCTACTGCATTATTACATTCTAGTAAAAGTTTCCTGAGGTAACAATGAAAATCGAATTAGCAGTTTAGCGCAGTAGTTCATCTGCTCTATTCACCCACAGCTCTCTTCCTCAGGATTGCAAGGCTATTAAAAACAATGGGATCATTAATAGGCCAGGTGCAATTAATTATACAGTCCCACTAGCATGGCAGCCTGGCCTCACAAAGGGAGTTTGTCACTCAGTATATAAGCACTACCCTCTAGGAATTAAAAATAAATAAATTATTGTTACAATAAAACACTGCA
This sequence comes from Xenus cinereus, assembly GCA_025774025.1. Classification (NCBI taxonomy): domain Eukaryota; kingdom Metazoa; phylum Chordata; class Aves; order Charadriiformes; family Scolopacidae; genus Xenus; species Xenus cinereus. Next base: position 25,585,216 of record JAOXJK010000019.1, on the reverse strand, counting down.
AAATGTGTCTAATACACAAGTTTCTCTGCCAGGCAACTGGGAATTCATCTTTCATGGCTATACAGGTTGCCATCCTATAATCAGTTATTTTCATCCACACTTCATTTGGGAAGAAGTTTTTGTAGCCTGCACATGGCTTCCTTTTTTTTTTTTTTTTACCTTCTCCTGAAAGTCACTTCCAGAGCTGTTTGATCAGAAAAGCAAAAAAATTTTCTTTTTTTCTAGTTCAAGACTGTAGGTGGTGTCGGTTAAGGAAGAAAAAAGTATTGCATTCATCCCTGGTTCCAACCGAAAATGTAGTTTCCAACTCAGTAAAGAAAGATGTGGCAAGGGCTACCAGGCTATTTATACAGCAGAACACTTGAGCTTTAACCCTTGGCATATGTGTAATTCACCTCTGAACGGCGCAAATTCATCAGTTTAGTTACATTTGTACAGCAGGGCAAGGGATTTATCCCGCTGCTCCCTGGCTGGAGCACGACAGTCTTTCAGCTGAGAAGTTTGATGAGAACATCCCTTTCAGCTAGGAAAGGATAAGTAAAACTTTATTTAGCTCAGTAAATCAAAAGCTAAGACAGGTTGCTGGCTTGATTTCAAAGCGAAGTTTGTTTGCCACCACTCCCCCATGTTTTACACCTTTTCAGCTAGCTTGTCTTCAAGTACCCGCATCTTTTTTCCTTCCCCTGTATCGTTGCACTAAGAGCTACCAGCATTTCATGATTTTAAGCACAAGTCTTTTATCAGTCAAACATCATAAAACTCAATACCAATCAACTATTAAAACCTTGTTTCAAAAATAATTTTAAACTCTACAGCTGCAAGAGAAGAGCTGAAAAAACACAAATCCGAAGGCTGAAGCAACCAATGATAAAAATTCAGGGGGATTGCTACTTGGGGGTAGCACTACAGACTATTGGACTTCAGAGTATTTGAAGCCCATATCACTGTTTTTAAAGAGGCTTAGCAATAGCACACGCAGTACTTGTGACACCATAACATTGACTAGAAGGCCACTGTGCTTGGTACCATACAAAACCAGCCCTGAAACAAAACAAAACAAAAAAACAACCAACAAAAAATGTTTGCTCTTCATCCTTTCCTCTTTCATATACCAAGCTATTAAAGACTGGTGTTTCTCTCGAGCCAGAACCTGAACAGATCATTTCCCAACTCAGAAGCAGAACAGGCAGAGCCTGCACCATTCTTACATTCTTACTACCAGGCATCTGCTTGAGCATAAGAGAAAACCTTCAGCCTTGTGTCAGAGCAATTCTCCCTAAGGAAGCTTTTGTAGAAAACTTTAAGGATTTTGATCACATTACTAATCTCAGATTCATCACACCTCTTCATAAGCCCCCAAATTCTGCATTTCAGATTTTTGCCTCTAAAATAAGGGTAAACATCTTCTTCTCATGACTCATACAGAAGAGCATTACCGGTTAATGTTTGCCAGCTCCAGGTAACCCAAACCAAGATCAGAAACCAAGTAATTGGTATTAATGCTTCGGCATGGCAATCTTTGAGATCACAGCTGTGCTTTGGGATAGGGGTAGAGTACATAACACGCAACAAAACCAAGAGAAAAGTTACCTCATTACACGGATTGTTGCAGTAAAAGGTCATCTAGCTGCTCAGCTTGCTAGCTTGAGGATCTTCTCACTTGCATGGCACTTGACAGTGCTCGTATTTTATGCCTCAAGATTTAGGACTCTTTTATCCCTTTGTGTAAACTCAACTTTACACAAGCTGTTGCTGCTAACAGAGCAGCCCCATCACATGGGGCTGTCTCATAGTATAGGAGTAGCACCACATTGTTATGTTTACTGGCACTCAGTTCAAATCAGCTTACATCTAGCCAAAACGCTGTAAAAGACAGCGGACTATGCTGGACTCAGGCTGTCCTCCTTCTAGAGCTGCAGCTTTTCAGAAAAGATGTTTCTCTACATTTGATTTCACAAGTTGAACATACAGATACTAAGGTATCCTGAAGATTAACCTCAGGACCATGTCCTCCAGCCTGTAAAATTTAAAGGCTGCAGAAGGCCCACACAGCCATTTTTGCAGCTGCATTCAAATTTTGGTTTGAAGACTGTAATTATCAGGTCCTCAGCCGCCTTCTTACAGGAGGATTTTAAGTATCTAAATAGTTCTGGCACATGATAACAGATACGCAACTCCATGTATAAATCTCCTTCTTCATCTCTCACTTATTCCAAGTGAGAAGGGAGATGCTCTAGTTATAGGGTTATTTATACCCACCAAATGTCTTGAAGCTTCAGAGAGCTGCAAACATAACTATTGCACAGATAATCTAAAACCTCAGGCAACAGCACACAGCTGTATTAGATAAAGCCCTCAACCATGCATCTCTCCTCACCCCACTGTATTTCTGAGATAATAAGGATGCATATCAGCATGCACCTTAAAGGCCTATCCTGCACACAAAAAGTTTAAAGTAAGAGACAAATATCCATTTTTTCATACTAAAAGCAAACCAAGAAAGTGTTTTACATTACTGTTGAGACAGTCCTACACACTTAAAGTGCAAAGTATTTAACTTTATAGGTAACTTAGCACAAACATGTAAAAAAAGAAAGCAATGCTGTTTCTCTTGCTCATGTGATGCAAGATCAGTTTTGTGGCTGCTCTAGGCTAGGTAAACTAGATTTAATCCCACTGCAATCATTTTAACCCTGAGAAGTATACATTTTATGACTGTATTACTATTCCTTAGTATGATCCAAGGATCACAGTAGCAATTAGGCAATTCAGTTTTAGGTAGCTGTATCATTCAGGGCGTGCTACATCAGGGAATGATCAATCACTGCAGAGACAAGAAAGTCTGAAACAATTAAAAGAAAAATCTATCGTATCTCCCACATGGTCTAAGCATGTCCCATGGTCAGTACTTCAGAAGGACAAGCAGGAGGGGAAAGAAAAGGTAAGAAAAAAAGTACTACTAGTTAGGTCACAGTGACATTTTGACAGAACTACCACCAATCTTCATTTTATATGGATGCACATGTAAACATCGCCATCACACATTCTTTGCTTACTTTATCCCAAAGCATTTTGATTTCCACCCTTCCCCCAAATTATATTACAGTGTTGTTGGGGTGAAGATCTGGCAGACAATCTGTAATGCTGGAGGTACTGTATCTCTCTAGTGGACATATGCTTAAGGACAAATGTGTGAAAGAGCAGCTTTTAGAGCAATACTTTCTTTACTACCCTCTTCACCTTGCTATGAGTATTTTTGTAACAGAATCTTAGCTTCCCAGCAATTAATTCTCACCATACAGTCCTCCTGAAGCCAAAACAGATTGTAGCATAAACAGCAAGAAGGCAGAGTCAGGCAAAGAGTTAGCAGCAACAGAAAAAGCTTTTCTACTTCTTATTCTGTGCAGTGAAGTATCTCTTTTAGAACATGATACATATCAACTACAGTAGGAGAAAAGGTAGAATAATCAATTTCAAAGGTGAGTGGACATTTTTCATGAGAAATCTTGTTTTTTCACATTGCTCATCTTATCAACTCTGATAGCCACTTCAGAGCTAAAAATTTAACTTACAGAACAAGAACTGAAATTATTTGAGAACAAAATACCATATTTTTCCCTTTTTTTTTGTGAGTGGTTTTGTTTGGTTTTGTTTTTTTTTTAAGCATCTAAAATAATGAAGACGAGGAGTCACTACAGTAATTCAGAAGACACTGGCAGGTTCAGAGGCTTTTGGATCCATTGTCATATAGCACAGCTGTTGTGGTATGAAAAGTATTATTCTCTGAAGGACTACTGATCCTCCCAGGCGCACTACTCAGCTCTGGTAAGCAATGTGTATTTCCAGTTACTGTGACAAAGTTTGTAGAAAAATAAGCTCTTTCAGTAGGTCAGCTGACCGAGATGGAAAAGACAGGCTACTCTAAGACACACCATTTTACCTTCAGATCCTTCAGATTGCTGATGTAGGCAAGGAATCCATAGCTTGCTTTCCTTCTCTTTTTTTAAGAAACAAGATTAACCCAAGTGAACTCTCACCTGCCCTATAAAATACTAACTAAGATTTGGAAACCACCATCAAAAAGCATATCCCATGCCAGACTGAAAGACTGTAAAACATTTTGAATGAGAGAAACTAATGCAGCCAATAACACTTGGCACCATTTGCCTCAATTATCCTCATAAAACATGTTTCCTGTTCACGGTCCCTTTTTTTTGCCAAAAAGGAGACTAGTATAGAGAAGACAGAAATGCAACAGAAAGGAAAACAGGTATTGACTACCCAGAGACTATAGAAGCAGCCAGATTACAACAGAAAACATGCTGTTGCCCAGCCTCAACTCCTCCCTTACCAATCTGGAAAACACTCTTTCCAACAAGAAGAGTCCTAAAAAGAATACAGAATAATCCTTGTCGTGGTTTGGGCCGGACTGGCCACTGAAATGAACGACAGATGCTCTCCCCCACATCTCCCAGAAGGACCAGGTCAATCCTTAAAAAACTAAACCACCATGCTGCATGAGGAAGGCAGTGAGCCATCCTCTGTGTAGTGTTTGCCTTGAGTGCCCTTCACCACGCAATCCAATCCTTCCTCCTCTGTCAGCAGTTAGCCACTCACCTCACAAGAGCATGCACGGGTAAACAATCGGCTTGAATTCATTCCAGTTTCAGGCTTTTGCTATCTACAGCGCTTCAATGCACTGATGTTCCAGAAGCAAAGTACTTCCCACATGAAGTTAAAGCCATGGTTAATTCTCATGTGTCTAAGAGTAAAACATCAGAAGCACTTTAGTAACTGACGGCCATAATCTTATAAACTATCATTTCTTCTTGTTTATGTGAAATGAGAGACTTTTTCTTTGCTTATTTCGTTGTTTTTTTTTTTTTAAGGTGAAGTTTATAGAACAGTAGGATGAAATAATAATAACAGGGTGGGAAGAGGGGGAAAAGAGAGGAGAGGAATAATGTACATTCATACCTTCTCTTCTCACCTTGACACTCCCTTCCCCAGTCACCTCCAGGAATTGACTCTTCTAGATGTGATACTCAGAAGACAAGTTATCAAGCTTTCAGTTCTACTGTTTAATTTCTGGACATAACAGAAGCAGCCCTACTCTTAAGTGACAGCATTAAGTTTCCTTCACTGAGCTGGGGAGATGAACCATTCTTTTTGGTAGAGTGGAAATGTTCACACCATTCTTCAGAAAAAGAAATAAAACTCTTATCGGACCAAAAACTGTAAAAGAGCAGTCTGGGCTATGTAAACACCACCACTGCTTGAGAGACCTCTGAAATAGTCTTTATGTTCTAGTCAGCTCCAGCAAGGCCTAAAACTGAATATGGTATCATGTTATTTGATGTCATACTTGAAGACAGATGTGACCACCTGGAAAGAGTCCACAAGACAGCAATGAGAATGATCAGATATCTGTAAACACAATCTATAAGAGAAGATTAAAGCCACTGGGGTTGTTTAGTCTAAAGAAGAGGTCTAAGAGGAGATCAGGATCAGAGTTGCCCAGTATGTCGTATATAATGTCACAGGAGAATAAATAGTTCTACTAGAATACCACATAAAGTAGTAATGCATAAGGGAAAATATGCCTGTTTTCTAATTACCCATTTATAGAGTCGGTTTGAAAATATTTTTTTATGTCATGGCTTTGAAGAATTTACTGACAGCTAAAGTAGCATCAAGAGAGGTATCAGGACAATCTGTTTCACTGCTGTCTAAAGGATACTCAACAGCCGTGACAACAGATTCGATTCTGCTATGTTGGCAACAAGAACAAGGACAGGGCAAGAGGAGAAATGGAACCTGAAGAGCAGGATCAAGCGCTGGGGATCCATAAAACCAAAAGAACTCAGAAACAGAATGTTTCATTATTTGACACTAATTAGATGGGATGTCAATGTGAAAATGGTATCTTCAAGCACTTCTCTCAATGTTACACTTTTGGCAGGTAGCACGTAAAGAAAGCCTGAAATCATTTGTACACTGATCTCAGTCTTGCCTTTTTCCACTACCCTTAAAGGTTTCAGTGTGCAAGTAAAACAGATGCTCTCTCGGTTTTAAATTAACAAGCATTCAATTATTTCTGCACTCTAATGCATTGTGGTGTCCTGCACACACACACACACAAAAAGATTATTATATAGGTGGATTTGTCAGGTGGCTCTGCAGGTAGGCAGGAATTCAGCTGCAAGCGCTGACTACACCAAAAATGGAAGGACGGACAAAACCAAAGAACAAAAAACACAGACAAAAGAGACTGGTTTCAGATAATGAAGGAATCTGGCAGAGTAGTAAAGGGGAGGGAAGAAAGCTGCATATTTTAAGCAACCTTTCCCACTACATTAAAATGAGTTTATGCTGGTATCTTCGACCATTACTCGGTGAGGTGAGGTATGAGATTGCCCATATAGAATTTCCAAATTCCAATTAATGCAATGTTGACTTCTTTTGGGGGTTACCTTCCCCATGCTTCCAACTCAAAAGGTGCCTGTAAGTCACCTCCAAAGCACACACGGGAACAACCAGCCTTAACCTGAAGTTAACTGGTCTGCCAGTGGCTGTGAGTTCAGCTAGCTGAACAGACAGCCGTTGTGTATTTCTGCACAGTATTTTGCAGGCTTACCAACTAGACACCACATAGTTGTGGTAAGCACAGCCCCCAGCCCACACGTACGAGACCTGCCGTGAAGCAGGATATATTAATTACCTACCATTGAGCACCACGCTAACAGCAGCTACAGAGCTCCTACTCAGTTCAGTGAATAAAGCAAGTTCACATTTCTATAAAAAAAAAAATAAACTCATAATGTGGACGTATCCACATTCATTCTACTACTATCATAAATGCACTTTGCTGTAAATACATTCCACCCTTTGTAAAACAGACCAGAAACCTGGTCCGAGTTGACTACTGAAAGAAAAAAAAAAAGGGACGGGGAAAGTCACATTTAGATCCAATTCACCACGCTGTCTTCAACAAAGAAGGCACCAGGGAATGAAGGGGAAAACAGGAGCTACATAAACAGTCAGCACTGTGGAGGGAAACATTCCTGGCAACCACAGCTTAACTAGTTGCAAATAACTTCAGCC
>JAOXJK010000019.1:23687317-23700573 GCA_025774025.1 Xenus cinereus | reverse complement strand
ACCTCCTGCTTATGGACTTGAAAACTTAGTCTCTGAGCAGTTTCTACTTCGCCTTTTGGGGCAAATTTGGCATCATAGATACGCAGGAATCATGATTAAAACTGGTGTATTAAATGTTTCCTTCAGTGAACAGGAGGTAAGTGTAGCATTACAATGATCTAAAATTTGTGGGAGGCAAAATAAGTAGAGTGCTAAATAAAACTGTGGCCAGGACAGTCACAAAAAGAGGTGTCGACTCGAACCCAAGCTCCTCCTTATATACAAGTGAAGGAGTATCAGATAGGAGCAAGAGGATAGTCCTAACTGGGACTGTCACGTTGCTGGGTCTGTGTCCATCTGAAAAGAACATTGGCAAATTGGATTCAGAAATGGGTCCAGAAAATTTTTAGGGGAAATTTCATACAGTGAGGAACTTAGAGAACTTAACCTATTTACCTTACCAAAATTATTAGAGAAAAATAACTTGGTTTTAATGTATAGATGCCTACAGGGGAGAAAATATAAGCTATTATAGGTACCTTACCTTCCCAGAGAAAGGCATAGGAAAAAAGATATGGTTATGCTGAAGCCAATTGAATTCAATTTACTCTGATTTTAATAGTGAGGATGGTTACCGACAGAGGAGGATGGCTCCAAATTCTTGCTTCTCAGTTTTTCAGAGGAGGGTATGACCCAAGGCTGCCCGTGTGTTTTTGGAGCTTGGACAAAGCTGACCCAAGGCTCCAGGGAGGGGTGAATGCATCAGGGTCAGGTGCTGAGGAAACTGTTGGGAATCTGGTGAGTCTTAGCTGACTCCCTCCAGTTCTGAAAAAGGTCATGTCTTATCTTTGAATCACAATTTGAAAGCTGCATGAGGGACAAAAATGTTTCTAATTTAAACAACTCTGTGCAACATTGTTTCATAAATGGCAAAATAATTCAATATTCCAGGAAGAATTTTTTCAAACTGGGCTCAACTTGCTGCATCGTGGCTCGGAAATCTTTTACTCCAATCCAAGCTGATATGTTATTTGTTCTTCAAGAAAATTGAAACTGAATGTTGTAGACAACATTATAATCTATTTTTTTCCTTCATTATCATTATTACTGCTGTTATTATTGTTATTTTGATGATATTTGATTTTTTTTATTATCCTTTTTTAAATTCTCACAACCCGCTCAGTATTGTAGAAGATGCAGTAGACAGCACCTGCCCCTGAGTGCATATAATTTCAGCCTCTGATCTGGCAATTTAAAATGCGTGGCTGGAATCCACATTAAAGTTAATGGTGCTCTGCTTGAGCACAGCAGTCTGCCTGAACATTATAAATTGCAGGATCGGGGCCATAAGTATTTGCATGTAGATATAAGATTCCCCTTAGTCTCTTAAAGTCAGAGCTTACGGCTAGAGCAGAGGGTGCGATTTCCATACCTTGGAAAGATATGAGAAATGCTCTGAAACCAGGTGTACAGCTTTATGGATTTGTGGTGGGTGGAAACCTTTTTCTGACCCAACTTTCTTGTGAACCAGAGGCTCCTTCAGCCCAGCAGCCTGCCAATGAAATTGACTGCTGGCTTTGCCGTGGACAGGGGCTCTGGAAAACACCCATGGGTCTGGGGAAGAGCTAGGAGGTGCTGCCAAGAGGAACCCAGCAGCTCTGTCATCCCTCGCTGGGGAGGGACAGGCCAGCAGCACTTGCTGCAGGTCTGGGAGCCTGGTTCCTGGACCAGCCCTGCACCTCATGGGGGACACCTGCATCTCACAAAAACATCTGCACCACTCCAGGTCTCCTGACAGGAGCTGCTAGGAACATCAAATCTGTCTCTGGGGTCACCGAAAGTGCCCCCCTAAGATGTTTTGAAGAAAGCTATTTATGTTTAGCGAACTGGTGGTTCTGGAGGAAATTGTGTTAATCAGAAAAAAATTCTCCTTGGATCTTTAATTACTCATATCTGTCTGAGTCTTATTTACTTGTGTGCTTAAAATAGAAAAATGCATGAATAAAAAAGAAGACTCTAGCCAGCGGAAATGAATTCCCTGTTACACTTTTGTTTCACTAATTAAAGAATGAGATACTGATGCAGCTGAGGACAAGGACGGCTGTGGAAGTGATTTTCATGCCAGGCATTTGGGAAGGGCACTGTTGCTGTGCAGTGCTGCGAATCTGAACAGAGTGCACAACATCCACCACCAAGCCCATGCTTCTATATTTAGAGGAGCACAGCAAAACCTACTGAGTATAGGATGTTGAACAGAAACAGCAATTTTCATCAGTGTATTTTCTTCTCCCTCTTTACACTGATTCTTCAGGAGAAAACAGCCAGCTAAACTCTAGCTGCAATTAGCAAAAATAGCAGCAACCCAAGTGGAATTAATTTAATTGTATAATGNNNCTTTATAGCAAACTGGAAGACCGCACAAAGGAAATACAACTAAGCCATAAAACTCATCTCTCACCAGAAAAAAAAAAGCAGGTGCAGCTAGTCTCCTGGCCCAGTCATTGTGATGCAGGAATAATATTTCTCTCCTTGAAATGGCAAGTGTTTTGTTGTGGGTTTTTTTCCTCCTTTCATGTTACCTATGAATTTTCAGGCCAGCTCCAGAAGCTTAGTGTAACTGAGCTGCCTCTTTGTTAACTGGGCTGTCAATGGCCCCATACCTTTTAACTTCCAATGCAAGCCTGCCTTCCTCATCTCTGTCCCCTGAGTTTCAATTTCCAATTTGCTTTTCTTGCGTGCCACTCTCTTGGACCAGAAAATATCCTCCAAAGTCATTGGTCCACTTCTGTTAGAATATAAGATCACAAAAGTTACAGCTGGAGAAGAGCACACTGCCCTCTTAAATGTGAGAAGGTGAGTGTAGCACTGGGTCAGGTGCTGCCCTCAATTATGCCGGTACAGATCTGGGGGAATTTTGTTTTCTTCAACAACATTAATCCTGTTAACTGAAAGTCAAGACAAGTGCCTGCACATTTCCCTTTGTACCCCTTTCCCTTCTCCTCTTCAGTTTATAAATGATTCCTATCATAAAGGATTTGGGGATATTCTGTACAGCAGAAGGTTTATAAATATTAATGCTATCATACCCTGGATGATGTGAGACACAAGACAGGTGGTCTGTTTAGAAAGAGATCATTTATCCTCTGTAGGCATTGCAAGCATGGCCAATCCAAGAGAGTTTGAATGTATGAGGTACAGAGATTTCAGGGGAAGGGAGCACTATGTGTTCATTCGTTCCTGCAAATCTAAAACTGTCCTGCTTCAACACAGGGTTTGATCTCCCAGGTTAGTCTCACACTCTCTGCAAGAAAATATCTTCTCCAGAATTTTTGAAGATGGAAGATGTGCCTTACCTCTCATGTCGCTTCCTCACCTTCCCTCTTTGGGTCTCCCCTGCTCTTCTGTCTTTTCACCTTCTGGTCTTTGCCTCTCCTCCCTGTATCACCCCTCTCCCTGTTCTCCTAATTTATCCAGGAGCTTTCTTCACTTCAGCCACTTTTGTTTCTCTGCTCACTGAAGAAGGCCCATTTCCTATATGTGTTTTCAGGTTATGAAGAGGAGAAATTTAGCTTAGATGCCTGTGTAATTACTTCACCTTTTTAGGAAGCACAGCTCGGAAAAATTGCTCTAATTTGTGTAATTTTTCTGGAATCACGCTAGCACAAAATTTAAGTAATTGGAATATGCTTTTAAACTAAAAAGCTACCGCACTGGATGCTTCTTTAACAATTTCTGTTTGTAGTTGGATAATTACCATTATCTATATACTCTCCTCAGTTCTGCAGCGTTTTGTGAGTGAAATTTCTGTGGAAACTTTGTTTGAATGTCAGGGTAACCAAAGGGCTCTGGCTGGATGCTCTGTGCCTGCCTGGGACTGCCCGTGGGTTTCTCACAAGCTGAATTGCTTCCCCATGGGAGCTGCCTCCCATGTGGCCATGACCTGCAACAAAAACTTAGCTGTGTGTCAGGGCTGTTAAGAGTGCTGAATGTGCATCTATAATTAATGCCTGTATTCTTCAGCAGAGCTGGTCCTGAATGGACAGAGCGGGAAGTTGTCACCTGTCCTGTATAAAACAGCTTCAAACACAAAGGTGCTCGAACCTCATTCCACAGCTTCAGTGGTTGACTGTGGCCCATAAGTGTGCAATGATATAGAAAGTTGTTTCCAAGGCCTTTTTTTTTCCCCCCTCAAAATGAAAGCCCTTCCCTCAATCTATACATTTTTTTTTTCCATATTTTGACTTTTCACACATTATTATCAAACATAAGCAATTTCTGCTTGCATAAATACCAAAACTCTGCATTGGAGCTGAAGACAAAGCTTAGCATTCCTCGGGGGCCAGGGTCTCACCCAACCCTGCTTAATAGGAGTCACCTCACCACAGGCACTGAAGTATCCAGATATAGAGCAGGACCTCTCTGTCTCCAGATTTCATGCTGGTTCAGCTGTGTTTTCCCTGAAGTTAAAACTGACATGATTTAGTACCTGTATTTATCTCCAGTTTTACACATCTAAACCAGGTGGACCTTGAGCATTCAGTTCTGGGCTAAAATCTCACCTGAAGCCATCTTAAACCTCCTTTTCACTTCCTGACTTTTTGCCTTGTGATGGTGATGCTGAAGGGAAGCAGGGGTGTCTGTGCAGGAGGGTCCCACTGGAGGATCAGCAGGATGTTACTTGTTTGTCTGGCCTTTCTGAAATGGCTGAAGAAGACCCATGTCAGCATGGCTGGTGGTTATATGGGACCTATCTTGGTTTGCTAGGAGCTCTGTGGTATCTCTCAGCCAACAGGCACAGGCATACGCAGGTTCATTGCTACCTTATTAGTGCACCAGGAGCAGCAGCCATCCCTGTATAAAAGCCACAGTATTACACTCAGAAAAATGACCCACCCTAGAACTTAGGGAGCACTATAGTGTGTTTTACTCCAAATAATTAGATATGTAGTCAGGCAAGAGCTTTGCAGAAACAAATACACCTGCCAGTTGTGCAGTGTTTTCTGATGCATCAGGATTCCAGGCACAGCTGTGAGACTGACGGGACTCTTTACAGCAGCCAGGGAGTAGACACAGCAAAAATACGCACCACATGTCAGGAAAGAAAATAAATTTGATTTAAAGATCCTGTTGTTTTTAAAAAGCAAAGATATTCTGAAAGTATTTTAAAACTAGTGTCTTAAATGTGTCAGAGTTCCCATTAAATTCTGTAAGAAAATTCATAAAAATGGTGTGCACTTAATAAATGTATATAGTATTTTAGTAATTAAAGAAAAGGTCCCTATGCATTTGAAAAGTACTCTGAAGATATTGAGAAATTTAGTGCATCAGAACAACAGTTATGTAATAACTTCCTTTATCTCTCTTATACAAAATGCAGCTGCTTTGTTGGCTCTGTACGTATTTATGTATAACATTGCATTTTAAATAAAAACTGATGTGATAGGACTTTTTTTTCTTCTTCTTGTTTGCTTTGAACTAATAGAACGTATGCTGGCTTGTTATTAGAAGTCAGAGGGTCATTTAGAGAAAATTATTCTGTGAATAAGCAAATTACTTTGAAATAAGTGAGTAACAAAGCCATCTACAGCTTTGGTGTCATTCAACCCATGGATTAACTGTTCAATAATTCTGTCATCATGGAATCCATTTGTGCATTGGTTTATTTTTCAGTTATTTATCTGAGAGATAGGCATAAAAAGAGTTATTTACCAAACCAGTGCTTTGTGTTTCTCCCTAAGTTAAAAAATCATTTACAATGATGTCAATCCTGGCTTAAAAAAAAAAAAAAAATAGTATCCTCATGTTCAGGCAATTACCACAGATATGCCACAAAACAACTCAGGTAGAACATTTTAGACTTACGAGTATTGGGACAAATGCGAAGACAGCATTTAAGTAATGCCAATTTACTGTAATTCCCAACTGTTTTATGTAAAAGAACAGAATGTTTTAAAGTAAACATTGCAAAATAGCTCCACTGATCTACTTCTGCTTAAAAAATAGTCAAAATCCAACAAACCACCAGAAGAAAATCACTGCAAAACAGTGGGGCGGTTTTCCTCTGTACACATCCAGAAAAGGGTGGTCTGGACAACGTAAGGTAAAAAACAAAGTGCATGCCAATTTAAAACTCAGTAGTCTGGAAATTTACCAGATGGATTCTGCCTTAATATTTCTCAGAGGCTTTTGAATCCCTTCTCAAATATTTTTTGCTCCCATCATCTGAACTTTTTCATTGTTCCTTTACAAAAGCCATGGGATATGTGATTGCTGCCTCTGCAAGTCCCTTGGAAGTATTTGGGAGAGTGTACACAGCATTTGGCTCTCCAAGACTGCGGTTACATCCCAGGGTTGCTTGTCAGGTCAAGAATTGTGTCTGAGGAAACTTCAAGAGCTCAGCATCTTTGGACTGATTGTCCATAGCACTGCTAAAACCTCAGGGAAGATTTCAGATTTCTGTGGACAGCTGAGATAGGTTAGTCTCTGTAACAGTGATCAACCTTGGCAGGGCTCCACTTTAGGGAAGCCAGCAGTGACGTTGCTTTTCATCACCACCAGCAGACATATCACTCTTCATACCAGCTCAGGAGAGGTAAAAAGAAGAGAAAACCGGGTTGCAGGAGGAACCTCTGACAGAGTGAGCAAATGAGATATAATCTGCAGATGCTGGGAGGGAAGTGAGAGCCTCAGTACCACTCGCATGAGAAATTTGGAGCAAGGGAAGTTCCTTTTTTATTCTCTCTTCTTCCTAGGGCTTTAGAGGGACTTTGTTTTAGGTCAGGCGTTGCCACATCCTGACCTCCTGCTGCTGCTGCAGACTGGGAGGTCAGGAGGAGTAATGATGCTGGAATGATGCAGTGATGCCAGCAGGAGTATCCAGAAGGGACCCAGCCCGAGCAGCAGGGTCAAGCCCTTCCACAGTGCTTTGTCATGGATAGTCACAATTCTACAGTTGTCTTGACTCTGCATCTGCTACTCAAAACAAAGGCTCTGTACCTGTTTCTGTAGTGTATAAATATGGAGTAACTCTGTGGGTTTGAATGGTTTTATTCCTCACTTAACTTACTCCCACAGAAAACAGAGTTTGACCCAGATAAACCGGTGAAAAAGCCACAGGCTTGGTGATGGATTGTAAAATTCCACCATTCCACATGGGATGTGACCTTCTTATTAATTACAAAATGCTCTGGCTGATTAACTCTAATTTGATTCCATAGTTTAAATATCTTCTGTGCGAAACAGAATTTGGGTGGGAAAAAATGAGAGTAAAGAAGGAGATTTTGTTCTTTGCAGCAGTCGCATCTGTTCTGGATGTTCTGTGCTTTATTTCTAATTGCACAAGGGCAAGCCCACCCGGGAAGTGACATTTGTAGAGTTAGCCCACCCCGGGATGTCAAATTTTTTAAACTGCAGAATAAAAAATATAAAACATTAACAAGGAAGATGTAATGGACCCCAAAGAGATTTTATCTATTTTAATCTATGTAAAATAGTTCATCTTTTCCCTAGACAATCTACATTTTTTACCATTCTCAGACAAGCAAGGAATCATGTCTGTAGTATTGCCATCTTGTTATCATCAGCCTGAAATAATCAGCACAATCCTCAACAATATGCCAGTGAAAAAGTTATTATTCTCCCTTGCATCACAATGGTTTTATGACAGGTAACTCTGCTGATGTCAATATTGAGACACATTGCTGTATGACTGACATAACTCAGACTTCATATATTTATTACAAAAACAGCTTAATAAGTACCATATGGTCTAGGGTGTGGAAGCACAGTGAACATTTCAAGAGACTATGAAAAAACACATCTGAACTGGCTAGGAAGTAGGTACTGAGGAAATGCTGAAGTGGTCCAACCTGGCACTGGATCTGAAGGAGGCCATCACTATCCAGGCCCTTCCTATGCCCCAGAGCCTTGTTTTCCTTTGCCAGAGTCTATTCAGAGTCAACCAAACCCTTCAGGATAAAGGAGAGCACCCCAAGCCGTCCAAATAATGCAAAAACTCCTACTGAATTTTCTCATGCATCCCCGTGCAGCTGCAGTATCTTCTATCAGTATCTGCCCTTCCAGGCTATGGGTAGCAGGAATTAGAAACAAAACTCAGCCTTCTTGCTTGGGTTGCATTTGCACAGGTCCTCACACAAACACCCTTCCATCCCTGTGCCCATGGGTAGCCTCAATGGCATAAATGGGATGACACGTGTAAGGCCTGGGAGGTATATGAATGTATAGGACTGCAGGAAGAGAGAGAGAGAGGTGTTTTTTCAGAAAAGAATCTTCCAAAGTTAAAATCCCCCCCCCACCTCAGCTCAATCCATTAGGAGCTGTCTGTGCATATATATATTTGCAGACAGCTCACGTAATTACAGTAATTATGTTACAGCCCTAAAAACTTGGTGCTAGCTGCATTGCTCTATGTTGTTAATTGCTAACTTCCTAACAGGCTTGTCCTTTCCATGCAAATTTTGAACTTCATCTCTACATTGCCCGCTAAGGCAAGGTGCATTGGAAAATTAATGAAAAACCTTGAGCCACATTGTTAGCTTAGCAGTGTTAGCTCTTCTGCATAAAGGCTGGTGAAGCAAAACTCTGCATATCATCTTAGAAATGCCAGGAAAAGCTACAAAGACTGGCATTTGATATATAAAATATATCATATTAACACTGATATATATATATTAACACTGATGACACATAGACTTGCAAATACTGGAAACTGTTTGGGCTTTACACGGTCATGGGATTGTAAATATATGTAGTGAGTCTTCCTGGGACAAGGAGGGAGAAAGTCTCATCTCATCTTAAACTTATCTTAACCTGAAGTTTTCCTAGGGTCTTCCTAGCATCTTCAAGGAGAGTGCAACTCTCTTTTCAGCAAATAAATCTTCATTTTTGACATCTGTCATCCTCAGTATAAAAATATACACTATATTTAGGGCCAAGCTTTATTGTCATGCAGCAACATCAATCCAAAATAACCCAGCAGAGTGATGTAACTAAACGTCAAAGGCTGGCTTAGCCGGAGTTATTGCGGTGTGATACTGGTAACAGAGAATAGAATTTGGCCTGTGAGATATGTATTATGCGTGTGCCTGTGTATCTGTGTGTTGTGTTCCTAAGAGGAAGAGACACCCAGGATAACCTAACTAGACTAGAGTTATCCCACTGGCTTTTTCGTGGCGTGACTGGGCTCTGACTGTGGTTCCATCACGGTGGAAGCATCACTGTTCTGCACCCTCACCCATCACCATAAGTGTCAGGAGATCCTTTTTGCTTCAGTAGCTGCAGGCTGAGTGGTGAGTATGAAAAGGAAAGGTAGCAGAAGACACTTTGGATGGATCCCTTTGGACAACAGAACATATTGAGACACATAACTGTCTGCAAGTGTAACCTCAGAAGTATTCTGCAAACAAAGGACGGATTATTTTCAGGAAACGTCTCCTCAGCCTAAGAACTCAAAAAGGATAAATTGCTGATTTGCTTGCTTAATGCTCCTCTGGTACATAGGAAACAATTTCTGCCTTATCTATATCATGTTATGTTATGCTTAGGAGAGGTTGTTCACTACTTGATGAATTGTTTAGTAAAAACTGTACTCAAAGGTTCTTGATCTGTGGTCAGAGCAACTGTTTGCATATGGCAATACTGAAGCGGCCATGAACTCTGTGGGACAGAGGTAAAAATACCGACCCATCCCAGGGCATGCAAGGTTTGCAATGCTGTATACAAATGGAGAATGTGTGTGCAAACTTGTTAAGAGAAGCACCAGCCTCTTTCCTTTGTGTTGATGGGGTAGTAAGCCTAAGAAACCACTTGCACGCCGGCTTTCCTGTTCTCAGCCCTCGAGGGAAAACCTCCTTGAGAGCCTAGAGAGAAGTGTGTCAGCTGCTCGGCCGCTTGACCCTCTGCGTGGTAAGGAAGATCCACTTCATAGTTTCATCTCTTTGGCCTCCAGTGTTGCTTTTGGGCCAAGAGTAACCTTCTGAGCCAGGGCAATGTTATGGGAGGACTGGTCTGCCCACTGACATGTGCTGTGCTTCACACTGGCAAGTTGCATGTCCTCCCCCTCCATCTGCAGAGATGGCAGCTCTGTGCAAATTAAAGAGCCATAACAATTAGCTGCCTCTAGTCTGTGAGTCAGAGCAGCAGATTCTGTTTTGTAGTCTAGCTCCAGCCTGGATCATTTACTGTCAGAAGTGGCTTCCTTTTTGGTTCCTTCTATTTCGCGTTGACTTGCCTAAGATGCACGACTCTTTCAGAGGGGTGCGCAGTGAAGCAGCTCCTTTCTCCATTGCTACTGATTTTCACCTGGCTTCTTCAAGACTTTTGTGCTCCCTCCTCCCTCAGGCAAGCGCTGAGCTCTCCAAGGCACACAATGTCACTGAAGGGCAGACGACATTTGTTTATACTACTCCCACAACCACGTCAAACATCTTGCTTCTCATTTAAATTGTGCAAAAGGCTGAACTATAAGCTCCATGAGTGGCAGAAGAACATGGCCCTTAGCATCTGTGAAAAGAAATTGGATTAAGGTTGTTTTATCTCTTGCAGGTGTTCAGCGATATTTTTGTCAGGTAGTAGCTAAATTGAAAAGAAATATCTTTTGGGGAAAGGCAAAATGAAATACTAATGTTGGATAATGTCATCTCATTGGGTTAAGTCACTAGATGATACGCTGGGATGAAATGATACTAGTGGTACTGAGACTGCCTGCAGCGGTGGATAAAGGGCATTCAGATCCTGGTCTCTGTGGAGGGAGAGAATGGACACAGAAAGTAAAAAGGATGTACATGCGTACACAGATAACATTGTGAACTGATATGTTACCTATTTACGAATGTTTCAAACAAAGAAAAACCCATGCTTAGGATTCCTGGTGCGTGATATAAAACTAGTTTAGACAAATCCTTAGTCATTCAAGCTTTTAAAGTCTGTGTGGAAGTGATGTGAGTATTAGGAGTTGTGGGGACTTCATTTCAGTAAGGATGTGTCAGAACAATTGGCTTTCCTAGAAAACCTAGCAGAGCTCCTTCTGTCAGAGCCAGTGGGGAAGTCTTGCAAGTCAGAGTTTAGAAACTTACTTAGAGGATGCAGCTGGTACCTTGGTCAAACGCCCTGTATCCACCATTATAAATATAGGCCTATCTCCCAGAAATCTTGATGTCCTCGTGAGCTTATTTTCTGGTTGGGATTAGATCAAGCAGCTGAGGCTACAGATGTCTTTCTCACTCTTTCTGTAGCTTAGTCCAGCCAGTTTGCACTGACCCTGGCTCCCACAAGGGGATTTGTGACCAGTTGGAGAGGGCTGCAGAAGGCCTTTGGTGAGATAACCCTTTCAGACAGAGCTGAGACATTGGCAGCCGATGGTCCCGCTGTGGCCTGTGGTGGCTGAGCCACATACAAGGTGACTGGGCCCTAGCTCTTCAGCAGCACCCAAGGGGATGCACACTGGCGGGATGATGCTGAGGGTAGAAGGTGAAACTCTGGGAATCTCTGTCAGGGTCCTAACTTCAACATGAGTGAAAGGCAGCAGGCTGCCAGCTGTGAAGGACAGTGGTCCTCCTCAGGTTTAACCATTCTGGAATACATAGCTTGCTATAACTGCAGCAAATTCCTTCTGTTGCCAGTCAGTGGGCGTGAGTGTGACCTTTCCTTTCTAATAAGGACCTATCATCCCTCTCAAGATGATTGCAGTTCATTGCAGGTGGCGTTTATTTTAATCATCATAGAGGAGGGGCAGCAGGTATGGCTCACAGTGGGCTATACCTGCAGAGGGAGGACATTTCATGGACTGACAGGCCCTTCAGAATTATTTAGGAAGATCTGAGAATAGTTACCTGGATTTCCTTTGCATTGCCGCATCATGCAGCCGGTATTCATCTGACAGGCTAGCAGGGCATGGACTAAATGGGGAAAGGTCTTTCTAGCCCCAGGATGGCTTCCACAAGCTACAGGACTGGCAGTGCAGCATGGTTATTGCATCTGTAGATGTTGCTGCTTGTGTCTGGGACAGGAGAGTCCCTCTTCCAGTGCTGTCAGTCAGGAGCCTTTACATCTTCAAAGTGATTTTGGGAAAAAAAAGTAAAGAAAATATAATCCCTACCAAAACTGATTTCCCTGCTGTGAACTGAATCATTCTTTTTTTAATATACCAAGCCATTAAAAAATTAAGCTTCTTTCTTTAACACCAAAGAAAGGCAACTGCACTTTATTTGGAGAATGCGAATGCCTCAAGCTTCAGTTTCTCTTTCACCAGCTCTCAGCAAGTGGCCGTTTAGTCTTAATTGGTCCTCACAGTGTAGTCCAATTAAGAATGGCATTAGCAGGGCAAGAACTATTTGTTAATCTGTAAAAGGTATGAGAGACAGTTCTTGTTTTGCCTGAGGTTTCAATTCACATGTTTGGGTGAAAATCTAACCAGCTGGAACGCTCTCCAAGAAATACATGAGTATTAGCTAGCTATCAGTTATAAGCAAGATAAATGTACATATGTAATTGAGTAGAGCAAAACTTTATAAAACATCTATTTACATTTGGAAAGAGACATGTTGCTGAACTGACAGAGCCAAGTTATGAGGTGACAGTATTGACATCTGACTTGAGAGATATTTCTGAGCTTGCTTGGACTGGAGGTGACGAGGAGGAGGATGACAGTTTATGGTCTGGGCACCTCAAGGTGTTTGTGCAGACAAAATGCAGAGTCCCTTGCTACTGGAAGAACATTTTGCCCAAGACAGGAATATGAAGTAAGTTGTAGGGTTCCTGTGATCCTTTCTTCTATGCTTGGAGTGAGACGTTCAGAAGTCACACCTATCAATCTGGCCATTTCCCATCATTACTGACAGTTGCAGTGCAGCTCCACTAAAGTGCATTCCTGTAATCTTTCTTCTAAAAACCCCCTACACTCTGAATGGGTTAGTTCTGCTCAAAAATTTTTTGTTTCAAATTAATAAATACATTGGTTATGTCCATTTACATAAGTGGGATACTTGGAGGGGATATTTTTTCTAAGAGCTGTTAAGTTCTTATGTGCCATCTGATCTAAGGTCACCATATTTTTAATAACAGAAAACAGGGACAACAAAGTGGGTGGGTAGAAAAGGCTAAAGAGCTGGATGCAGCTTATTGCACGGTGTGGAGGAGTGTACGTCTGCCATGGAAGCCTGCAATTGTTTTGATGGACCTGGTCAAATATTAACTATGGCCTTTCCATAGAAAACTCAACCCACTCTCCCTCGACTGAAGGCAAATGATACACGTGCATG
>JAOXJK010000019.1:23615413-23629846 GCA_025774025.1 Xenus cinereus | reverse complement strand
TGAATGCTTGGTGCCCACTAAAGGTGCTCTATTAGTCCCCTCCTCAGCTGGACCAGGGAGAGAAAATAAAATGAAAAGCTCATAGGTAGAGATAAGGACAGGGAGCTCACTCACCGATTACTGTCACAGGCAAAACAGACTCAACTTGGGAAAAATTAATTTAATGTGTTATCAATCAAATCAGAGTAAGGTAATGAGAAATAAAAACTAAACCATAAAACACATTCTCCCCATCCATGTCTTCTTCCCAGGCTCAGCTTCAGTCCCAATTTTTTCTGCCTCCTCCCCTCAAGTGGCACAGGGGGACGGGGAGTGGGTGTTGTGTTAGTTCATCACATGTTGTCTCTGCTGCTCCTTCCTCCTAAGGGAGAGGATTCCTCACACCCTTCCCCTGCTCCATGGGGTCCCTCCCATGGGGTGCAGTCCTTCAGGAACAGACTGCTCCAACGGAGGTCCCCCATGGGATCATAGATCCTGCCAGCAAACCTGCTCCAGCATGAGCTCCTCCCTCTGTGGGGTCAGAGCCTCCTTTGGGGCATCCACCTGCTCTGGTGTGGGGTCCTCCACAGGCTGCAGGTGGTTATTGGCTTTGCTGTAAACCTCCATGGGCTGCAGGGGGACAGTCTGACTCATCATGGCCTTCACCACGGGCTGCCAGGTAGTCTCCGCTCCAGCGCCTGGAGCATCTCTTCCTGCTCTTTCTTCACTGACCTTGGTGTCTGAAGAGTTGTTGCTCTCACATGTTCTCACTCCTCTCTCTGGTGGTAGTTATGCAGGGGTTTTTTCCCTTCTTAAGTATGTCATCCACCATTGCTGACGGGCTCAGCCTTGGCCAGCAGCAGGTCCATCTTGGAACAGGCTGGTGTTGGCTCTGTCAGACATAGGAGAAGCTTCTGGCGGCTTGATTTGATGCAAGTGGGAACACATGTCACAAGCAGGGAAGGCAAGAGGGACTAGCTCCTTTACTTGCTACATGCATTAAGAACACCAGAGCGATTTTAAGGTGTCCTGATGTCCTGCTTCTAGATTTGTCACATTTGTTAGCAGGATGAATAGTTTGATCTTCACTAGCTATGCAAAAGTCATACTAACTCAATTCAACTCTTATTTCCAGTTTCCAAAACAGTCATCATGAGTTTAAAAAAGATGATGTGTGAGAAAAGAAATAAAACTACCCCTAGTTTGCATTCCCCCAAGATCAAATCTCAGAGGTCTCCCTTAATCTAACTGTTTGGTTCACAGTTGATGCTCCTCCTTAGAACACCTTAGAACAAGGAGCCAGTATCCCCTCAACACTGGTGATTCACTACCTGCATTTCACTATCAACTAACTTTATTCATTGAAACTTCAATTCAGTATCAGTTTGTACATTAGCAGCCTGACACAAACAGCTAGATAGAGTGTGTTCATTCCACTCATTGCTGGCTTTTGATTGAAGCCAAACATGATGATGGTCCAGAGTTCTGTGCAATAGTAAGTTTTGGGGCAACTGAGATACAGCAGAAGGGAAATGGCAGATCTGAGGCTCAGAGTGAAACAGCCAGGGGTCAGGTGGACCGTGAGGGCCAACACAGTGGCTCAAACAAGCCTGCTTTAATGAGTCAGACTTGCTCTTTCCAGCTCACCCTGCACACTGACACTGGGGGGATGATGAAGCTGAGAGGTGATATGGTGCGGGAAGCTGGCTCAGGGTCCCTGCACTGCCTGGACACCAGATTGTGCCCATCTGTCCACCTAGGTTCTGGCAGTTAAGTAGTGCTGCTGCAAAAGGTCTCTGTGTGAGGTCTACAAGAGCTCTTTCCTTGGCATCACTTCCTACTGGCATTCCCATTGGGATTACCCATGTTTCCAGCAGCTCTGACTTCACCGCTGTGCATGGACATAAGAGCTGATGCTCAGTGACAAGCATCTGATCAGAAATATGGGACCTCACAGCGAATCTTCCTGGCCCTGTTTTGTAGAAACCAGTGAGGCAGGCAAACAGTCAGCACCTCTAAAACCTCCCCACAGGCCTGAGCACGGCCTTTCTGCTTCACCCCAGGCATTGCACCATGCAAGATGTTGGCCTGGGTGATGTGAATGCTGTAAGGGAGTCTAAAATCCATAAAATTGCAATCCCAACTCATGACAGTGGGCTACATTTTGCACTTCATCTCCTACAGCACGATACCTTAACTTCATGGGTAGCTAAATGTCACACCTCCTCTTGTGTCTGTTGCAGATAAAGCAAAACATGAGAGGAAAACTTCCCGGTTTAAGACACCTTGTAACCAAAGGGAAGTTGCATTGGGCTGAAAGCCCGAATTTCAAAGAGTATCTCTTCCAAAGACTGTTGTTAATATTTCCACAATGCACTGCTGTCGTTACTGAGCTAGGCTCTATGTTTGTCTGCCTCTGGAAGAGAACCCAGGTCTTTAAAGCCGCGTATCTAGTCAATTCCCTCTGTGTGCCAAATTGAATTCCTCAGTTACACAATCTGCAACCCCAGCTTGCAATCCCTAGACTGAGAATGTAACCAAAGTATCCTGACATCCAACATTACACATGGCTTCCATATTGCTGATTTACCTCTAGGATGCAGCATGTGTTCTGTGGGTCTCTGAGGGCTGCTCTGCACACTGCATAACCACCTAGGTGCTCCTCTGTGTGGTATCTACAGTGTTTCTGAAGGTCCGATTCCATTATTCCCACTGGATGGAGCAGAAGTGTGTGGGCCTTGGAAATTAAGCTGTTGCTTTTTTCCCCAGAGGGATACTCCCTAACGTGGCGTAAAAGCTCTTCGTCTCTGTATTTAGACTGAGAACTTCATTCAGCAGGGCTGTTATACCAGCGTCTTTCACCCAAATCTCCTTGTCCTGGCACATCTACATGTCCAGTCTGTATTCACTGGATGTTCACCAATTTCCTCTGCAGATTCTCAGGGTGGAGGGTGCTAAGCAGGGAGCTCTGCCAAGCCCTCCTGCTGGCTCTGGGGACACAGAGGGTTCATGTTTTTCACTGTTCTTCAGCCAGCACCTACTGTTTCTTGAAGTTGAAGGTAAGGAAAAAAAAAAGTACAGCAGATGTAATGGTAGTTCAAATTTTCTGTAAATATACGAGTTAGCTGCTTGAGTCACTTGCATCAGACACCACACATGAAGGTGCGGGAAGCTTGGCAGACCTCTCTTCAGACCAGTGTAGGCAGCAGGCAGCTGCTTGTTCGGGCCTGAGCACCATAAGGCTCTGAGGGAAGGGGCTGAGGTTGAGTGTCCCCAAATCCTCAGTGGTGGAGCAGTCCGGTGTGAGTTAAATAGAGAGTTTCAGCTGAGAGACTCAGCTTTGAAAACAAATTTCCTTGCTTTCACGGATCTAAAATAAATCAGATTTTACAATGTACCCCTTAATGTAACTTTAATGGAGTTTTTGTGCGTTAATTCCCTTCAGGTCCATTCCTTGTCATTAATATCATATATTGGCAAACAAAGAAGGATTTCTTAGAAGTGAACCTTGCCAGCTGAGGAAAATGTTTGACTTGCCTTGGTGTTGCCAGGCAGTTTTGTTTGCATTTTTCAAGGACATTTGAACAAACAAAAGTATATCTCTGCAAATTTAATTTTATATTCACTGTCCCTGCTTGCAGTCTCCCTGTACCCATTAGATTCAACATCTGTAAGTAAAAAATGTAGGGAACATGTGCAGGATTAATAGCTCCTAATTTTCATTGATGAGTTCTGAAGGCTGATCAGTAAAGGGTTCACAGACCTGGCTTTCCCTATGCTTTGTTTTGCCAAATGCCAAATTTTGTCTGAGAACCTTGTTCAGCTTATCACACACACTGGTGTTTAAACCAGCTACCTTGGCACAGACAAGATACAGGCAGAATTTCAGAGTCCTGTGTCTGCACTGGTTCGATGTACAATACTTGTACCTCTCACAAATTCAGAGTCTGGGCTCCTGGGAGCTGATTACTGGAGAAGATTAAAAAGGCTGTCTTCCACACACGTGTTCAGAAGCAATGGATGGCATCTGCAAGACTGAACCAGCACACATCTGCTCAGAAAGGAGAAAAACATCCCCTAATTAGAAGGGTAGCATCATTGGTTACAAGGGAAAAAACTTTGGATATGCTACAGATGGCTGCATCCACATATACAAATATATACACATATACACACACACATGCTTATATGTGTATATGTATGTGTGTTTATATATCTATATATATGAAGTTGTATGTTTAAGAAAGACTTTGTTGACACAGAAATGTGTGTCACCTTCTCCCTATCAGGCATCCATCAGCTGGAATAGGCACCCAGCCTCTCAGCATCAGGTATGGGGAGAAGCAGACAGCCCTGGTGAGGCTCAGCACTTCCAGCAGGATGAGGGGAGCACACAGTCATGAAGGTCTACAGGCAGAATGGGTGACACAGGCAGGAGTTGGGGAGGGAGGGGGAAGGCTGGTGCCTAAGCCTCCTCTAGAAGTTGTATATGTATTTTATGCACTGGCTAGATAAAGTAAGTACGTAGTGATAAAAGAGGAATAAGAATGCAAGGTGTTCTTACTACAGACCATGTCTTTCCTGTAAATGTTCATTATGGTAACACCCTCTCCTTAATCTTTAGCCAAAAAGAACCTAGGCTAGGGTAGGTAAGGCTCACATCTCAAAAGAAAATGAATCTAAGGCAGAAGTGGAAATTATAACTGGGTCTTGGGGAAAGAACTAATCACTCTGCTAAGACAGAGAAGATAGAAGAGTAACTCTTTCCTGCAGCTGTTTTATGAAGTAGAATCTGTCTTTATGTGTATGTAGAAACCACCTCTATAGCTTTGGGTCAGAAGTTTGGAGAAAATCTACTGAATAGTTTTCCTGGAGGTCACAGGGGCTGCACAACTGTGAGGACCTTCTGGAAATCACCATGGCCTTGCCTCAGAGCAGGGTCAGCTTCAAAGATAGATCCAACTACCTAACCCTGCCACAGTAGAGATGTTATTCTGCAGATGCATAAAAAGTGAAAACACAAGTTGGGACAGCAATCACTCAGGTGAATCTGAAAGTATCTCCTGTTACCAGGAGAAAAGAAAATATCTTTGTCATATAAATGCATTATTATCATCCTTACATTCAATCCACTTCAGAAACACTGGTCCAAATGCTGCTTATCTTGCTCAGGCATATGAACTCCTCTCACAGGCACATTAGGTTCTTCATGAGTTAAATGAGAATATAGCCAATAAAGTAGTCCCCACAGAGTTGTTACTCTCTACCTGAGGGTTCAGTGGGTTTTTGGGGTTAACTTTGTTCTGTCCAGCAAGGGCAGGGTGGTGAGCAGAGCTCCAAGTGGACACTTGTGAAAGAGACAGAGCTGAGTGCCCAGAGTACACGGAGGCTGAAGGTGAGCGCTGGTGGAGGCAGACAAGACAGTGAGGCAGGTGTCACCAGTCTCCTCAGGGCACGTTGGCCAATTACTAATTAATAGATGCATACTGGGGTATATCACTTTTGTCTCTTCGTTCAAAAACCTTCTGTTACTCCCTGACAAACAACTTCTGTAAGTTGTCTCTCCTGGTAGTGACATGTCCCAGATGGATGAGATTACAAATGTGGGTGTGATGGAGGTCGTGCTGCAATGGCCAGACATTAACTGGCCCTGGCACAAAGTGCAGGAGTAGGTGCATGAGACCGCATATAGTTCTTCTCTCCTTGGATTATGCAATGGTCATGCTCCTGGGAAAGGGTCATAGAATCATAGAATGGTTAGAGTTGGAAGGGACCATAAAGATAATTGAGTTCCAACCCCCCAGCCATGGGCAGGAACACCTCCCACCAGACCAGGCTGCTCAAAGCCCCAGGTCACATCTGGGACCCCTATGTCCTCAGGTGTAACCAGGTGACTGGAGGAGTGGTGAAAGAAGACACGGCGTGTCTGATGCTTGAAGAACTAACTGCACATGGTACCCTGGTGGTGAACAGGCTGAGCACCTCTGATGAACAGCAAACAAAGAAACTGAAGGTGACAGGACACTGGTCCCAGAAAAAGGGAGCTTGGTTTGCATGTTTAATCAATTATTATCCTATATCACTTCACTGGTAGCAAGATGGGCAAGAGGAAGCCTGTCAAGGTCAGCAGATTGGTTGCTGAGGCAAAGAGCTCACACATTAAGAGCTTCAGCAGCTGAAACAGGTGTTAGCCTGCATTACCTATGTACATGCAGGTAAACTGCACAGTGGGCAGGAAGGTTGGCTGGTCCTAGCATGAAGCACACACTGCCTCATTGGGGGTTCTGCATGTGGCTGCAGACCCAGCATACACAGACACCCACATACATATGCACATCAAACACAGTTAATGGTAGATAACAGCAAAATTTAATGAGCTTTCCACCTCTTCTCTTGAAAGCATTTGCATTTTTTAAGTCAACTTCCCATTTCTTTATGAAAAATTTTCAAAAGTGGCATTCTTGTGTCAAGCTCTAGGTTTCCGTGTAAGTTCAAGGTAATGATTGAACTTGGTATGTTTGCCAGCTGTGTTGCTGCAGTATCTACAGAGGAATATCAGAGGTCTGTGTTAGTTTGGGACTCACAGAAAGTAATTCATTATGCATAATGGTGATGTTGGCAGTGCATGCCAAATGGTTAAATCTAATGTAGCATACAGTTTCATTAAGGCACAACAAAATTAATCTATCCCTTCCCACCAGGAGGTTTAAACAAAAGCAATGGGGAAGGAGATGCATGTAAAAAGCAGAAATTCATTAATGAAATGAAGACATGTAAAATAATTAGGCTTATAGCAATAGATTAGAGGACTAAATTAACCCTTTTATTTTCGGTGCAATATGCACATGCCAGAACCTTAGCATTGGGTGTTATTATATAGATGCAATCTTGAGTGTCTTCTGATTTCCTTTCAGGGAAGAGATGCACAAGCAGATCAAAATGAAGCCACTAGTTACTTTTAATATCTTTATCTTGGTTTACAGAAACTGCCCATGGTGACTATTTGCATTCAAAGTCAGTGACTTGACTTTGGATCTCCAGTGGGAAATTGCAAATCAAAGAGTTAACTCAAAGACTCAGGGAGAAAGAGCTGCCACTAAACTGGTGTACAGTAACTCATGTAATTAATAATATTGAAACTAAGGGACCAATCTAAATCAATGGAGGGATGGAGCTTAGTAATTAGTAATGATAGTTAAAAAGGACAATTGTCTTTCCTTAATAACTCCTGTGTCCCTAGTAACACAGGAGAATTTTTTAAACAACAGTGTGTCTAAACAGTGTAGATGCTATTTGCTTAAAGGTGCAAAGGAAAGAGAAATATTTAAAAATAGGCTATATTATTCAAGATAAGAAAATCCCCAAATGCGCAGACCTTTGAATTAACCAAGTAATCAAGAAATTCCTTGGCCTTCTCTACTTTAATTTTCTAATTTAGCTGAACACAGCGGGAGCTTTTCCCTATACTTTCTGTTTATGGCTCTCAGTGCTGTCCCAGAGGGAAGAAATCCTCCTAAGCACCCAGCAGTGGTGGGGACGAGGTGAATTCAGGGCACAGGGAAGCCTTTGGGGGATGTCTGCAATGACTTCAATCCTGGGGAGCACGGGACTCCCACTCTCAGAGTGCTCCGATGGACCACACCAGGCTGTGGAACCTGAGTCTAGTCTGCATGTAGCATTGCCTGGATGTGAGTAACGAAGCATGGATGTCACATGCTAACATTTTGTTCCACTGAGTACCCAAAGCTGGAATGCCAGCATGCTTTGAAACTCAAGTGAGACTCCTTGGAAACTAGCAAGTATACAAGGCAACATTAAAAGGCTCAACATAGAAGCTGAGAACCCAGTATTTCTCTCAGCTTTCCAGAATGACTCTGCCAGCTTCTAGAACAGCAAACAAGGCTTGCGGACAGCAATAGTATCACAAGAGGTATCCTTGTGGGCAACGTGAATTTATCACCCCAAGGGAAATATGTCACAGCAAACCTAACAGCAACCCCATACTCCACAAAGAGATGGGGGATTCAGAAGCCCTTGGGCAAGCAGCCACAGTGGCAGAGCAGGTGGCTGCACCCAGCACCCCACCATTGAAGACCAATGCAACAGTCCAGGGCGCAACACAAATCAGGTGGACATGGCTGACAAGTACCTGAAATGAGGCACTTCCCACAAGGCTTTCTATTAATTATTACTATTAGTCGTGTCTGAAGAAGGAAGATGTGGGGAGCTATATACTTAAAAGGTTTTGGTCTGAGCCAGCTGGAGTTAATTATCTTGTTCAGGAGCCCTTCATCCTCTGTGCTGATCACTTCTAACTCCGATGATAGCTATTGGCGCCAAGGGATTCCTGCGCAGGGGAATGGCACAAAGATGGGGAAAATTGATGGACTCAGTCCAGACTGAGGTAAGCCGAAATCTTTTCAAATTGTTCTTTCCACACCAGGATTTCTTTTATGTTTACCACAATCATTTTAGGGGGATGATTTACCTCAATCCAGTGTCCTTGTACCTTCACTGGTTTTAAGGGAGACATATTACTGAAAGTACTTAGATAAGTACTTAGATACTGATGCCTTATGTAGGAGACAAGGACATATTGATTTTATTGAGACAGTGTTCCATTGGAAGGTAGTAACATTCCTCCTCTGAATTCTCCAGGAGGAGGAGGGCAGTAGGGCAGGTATCTTCATTATTTAATGGGTCTTACTTAGCGAAATTAGTGCACCTTTCTGTCCTGGCCATTCTCTTATCAAGATGACTAAGTGAGGTATACCCATATACTTGATGAATTGGCTTTGGTGATATTGTTTCAGAGTTAGCTGACAAGTGTTGAAGTGAATGGACTCCAATGTAATTCCTTCAGTAGTCACTATGTTCATTGTTATTGATTATGCATGTATTTTAAAGATAAATGTCAAGAAAATATTTTTCTTTAATTTTATTTTATTTATTGAGTGGTGGTGGCATGTCACTACACTGGCTCTGTGCCCTCTCTATAATTCATTAAACTAAGAGGGCACTCCATAGCTGGTGACTTGAAAACTCCTGAACCTAGAGGTAAATGTTGCTGGTTCATGGCTGGCAGCCAGAAGTCCTCTTTCTATGGAAAGCCAATGTATAAGCCAAAAATTTATCTAAGCCATTCTTAATTTTTAAGGGCACAACTCATCTTAACCTCTTAATTGCAAAGGATTGCCAAGATGTATCTGATATATCTCAGATAAAGATGACAGTTGGGTAAAGATGCCCTATTTTAGAATAAAACAGTCTTACAGATGTGAGCCTGAGGTAGCAGGAACTAACAGGTGAACACCAGTGAAATGCCTTAAATCAATTAAAGAGTGTTCGTCTAAAAAGGTGACACAGCTGACAGCCCAGCTGAAATGCCTCTACACCAATGGACACAGCATGGGCAACAAACAGGAGGAGTTTGAAACCATCATGCTGCTAGGAAGCTACAATCCAGTTGCCATTACTGGACCTTGGTGGGACCAATTCCATGACTGGAGTGTGGCTATTGATACAGGCTGTTTGGAAAGGACAGGTGAGGATGGAGGAGTGGTAGAGGGGGTAGCCTCTTCATCAAGAAATGGATGGAGTTTGAAGAGCTGTCTCTGGGAAAGCCATGAGCAGGTTGAAAGCTCATGGGTAAGAATTAGAGACTGAGGCAACAAAGGGAACCTTGTGGTGTTTACTACAGGCCGCCTGATCAAGGGGAAACTATTGATCAAGCCTTCTTACTCCAGCTAAAGGAGGCATTGTGCTCACAGGCTGTCATGCTGTGGGGAACTGCAACCACCCTGTTGGTTTCCACCATACCCTGGAAAGGTAACATAGTGAGCTGTGGCCAATCCAGGAGACTCCTGGAATGCATCGAGGATAGCTTCTTAAGCCAGGTAATAGACAGTCCTGCCATAGGGGATGCAACATTGGACCTAGTGGTCACCAACACAAGCGAGCTAATCAGTGACCTTAAGTTTGGAGGCAGCCTGGACTGCAGTGATCATACACTGGTGTTCATAGTCCTGAGAGATATGGGTCAAGCAAAGAGTAAAGTCTGGACCCTGAATTTTAGGTAAGGATAATCCCAGCTCTTCAAGCAGTTAGTCAATAGGACCCTTCGGGAAGCTTTCCTGAGGGACAAGGAAAGAGACCTTTAAAGATCATCTAGTCCAACCCCCTCTGTACAATAAGCAGGGACACCTTCAACTAGATCAGGTTACTCACAGCCCTATCCAACTGGTTCTTGAATGTTTCCAGGGATGGGGCATCTACCACCTCTCTGGGAAACCTGTTCTAGTATTTCACCACCCTCAAAGATTTCTTCCTTATGTCTAGCCTGAATCTACTTTCTTTTAGTTTAAAACCATTACCCCCTGTCTTCCAAACCAAACTTTTCTGTGATTGTATGATTCTGTGATTCTAAGGTCACACAGAGCTACAGGAGTTCCCTTCCTCCTGTACAACCATGAGCAGACGCTCTCCTTTTCTGCTACTACCTTTTGCTGCTTCATGTCTCATACCCTACCATCAGTGTCAGTTCATTTTAGCTCCCCATCCCAACTGTCCCACTCTCCTTCCAGTGCAGCTCCTGGCATGACAGTGGTTTGGCTATTGGTTTCAGCAGGAGTAGGACCGGGAACAACATTGGCCACAGCTCTGTCCTCCCATGCATCTACAAAGTTCTGGTTCCTGATGCTGGTGATTCACAGTGTACAGTCAGCTTCTCAATAAAATCCCATGTTTGGCTATATGTCTAAATAAAGGAGAAAAGTAAAATATGTGATACAGCATTTCTGTGGAAACTTCTGAATTTCCACTTTCACATGTCATTACCAGAGCACACAAAAAGAGCCCAGACTGGCTGTCAAATTCACTTAAGTCTTCAAGACCAGGACTGAAGGAAGACAGGGTTTTATTTGTACATGAGCAAATCGCATCTGGGAGCCAGTGGGACGTGACAAACCTGGCAGCCAGTGATGCTATTCTCAGGGTGCCCCTTTGGAAGAAATCCATGTGGGATTGGCTCCCCAGCCAAATTAATGTGGTACTCTAGGCAGCTGAGCAGACACAGAAGAGCTCGTTGTCCCCTTTCCCCATGATTGACCTTTTCTGAGGCCAAAGAAGCATCACACAGTTTGCAGCAGACTATGGGCTTTCCTAAAAGATGTGTTTTACCATGCTGATCCAGTGTTGGAGTACCCACCAGGGAGATCTGCTGTGCCCTTGCCATTGAAAGGTGAGGACAGGACTGGGAAACTGGTGGAGAATATCCAAGCCAATATGTGTGAGGGTCTTTGGAGGCCACTTTAGACTTTCTGATTGCTCAGTAAAGCTACGGGGCCAGAGGCTGGGACTGTGACTCTACTATCTATTTCAAAATCACAAGTCACCAGCTGGCAGATGATTATACTGTACAGCCATTAGTCCATCAAATTAATAGAACTGTTGAAATCAATTAATAGGATCCTGAAAAATTCCCAAAACCTAGTTTTATTTTTAAATTAACATATTTTTCACTGAGATTGGAGATAGAGGCCTAAATACTGCCCTCAGTTATACTCACATATCCTCACAGAAGACAGTTGATTTCCCTACTAACTGATGGCAGAATATGACATGCAAGGATCTGCATGTTCCCTCTCCATAAGATGGAAGAAGTCTGCAAAAAATTGACATTTTTTATCTCTTCATATAAAAGATAAGTGTGACTCATTCGATTTCTCTTTAAACTATTTTATATTTACTGTTTTATATAGTTATTCTGGGCATCAGCGTCCTCAAGAGTTACTTAAAAGCTGCACTTGCCAAAACCTGTCAATTATTGCTTCAGTCACAACTTGCACAGTCACTGAGACAGCAGCAGAGAAAGAAGAAATTTTAAACTCATTTGAATGTCAGAATTTTACAGTGGAAAACTATCTCTGGTTATATCAGTGTCACCTTTTCAAACAATACTGTGTAAGATGGTTTGAAAGAAATCCTGGGTGAGCAGCTCGTTGGGGAGGGGAGGGTAGTGGCAGGTGTCATCAGGGGAGTCTGGCTGATGGTGGGGAAAGAACGTTGCAGAAAAGTAGGGTTGACACTGAGGAGAAAGAGGTGGAAAAGCACATCACAAGTGGGTTTCTTGGAATGTGGGTGGTTAGATAGTTCAACTCAAAAAAAGAGCCACATGTTGCTTAACTTGCAGCCCCTGGTGTAAAGATATCTAGGTTATTGGCCTACACCCAGAACCAACCACACAAGAAGTGGAGCACCTGGTCTCTGAGCACTTTGAGAAGTGAAAGATCTGGCAAAGCTATTAGTCCAGAGAGCAACAAGCAGCCAGCACTGAAGAGTGGAGGTTGATATACACATAGAGGGTGCAGGTCCCCATGTGCTCCAGGAGTGAACCCCAGGGCCAGGAGCAGACCACTGTCACCACTGAGGGACTTCACAACCAGCTGCTCAGCACACCTGTGGAAGAGTGTGCTTTCCTGGAAATGGCACAAATCCCAGAAAGCTGACCCCAATGTTGGGGTGCTGATGGTGTAAATGAGGTCATAAATTGATCTTAAGCTGATGTCTCTATTCTACGTAAATAGTTTTAACTCGCACAGTTAACTTTTTATCCTGAAGTTTCAGGAAACTGCTTTTATGCCATTTTGATTAATTTATCTCTGCACTCCTGTGTTTCAACCAGATCCACTTTTTGGACTGCAGTACCTGCAGCAGGTAAGTTACGGAGCAATTCACAGAGTAAACACTATAAGGCAAAAAAGAGAGTCTGGTTTTACCCATGTTGCTTAAAATTAATGCTTCTCAAAGGTATACCACAGGGACAGTCAGTCTCAGGTTAGATCTGGAGCTGGGGGGAGGATTGTAGTTGGGGAGGCACGGCAAGGAGTCCCATGCCTGTTATGCTTCTCCTGTAGGCTGCAAAGTCCCACAGCCAACACAAGCCCTGCTTGGGTTGCCTGCTGGACATGCTTACCCTCTTTTCTCCCCTCCTGAACATCCTACACAGACAAAAATCCCTCTTTATGTTGCTTTGTTTTCTAGCTAGGGACTTACATCGAAAGCTATCACTAACAGTCTATCACTAACAGTCTTTCTCCTGGAATAGATAAGGGACTCTGCAGGACCAGAAGAACAGTTAAGAAAAGTGAAGGTATGCAGAGCCTTAGGTAGGAGATAAATACAGATCACATCACATAGATATATACCTCTCTGCTTACTAAGATTCTTGTGCATTTAAAAGTGCAAAGAATAACAAAACTTTTAAAGCAGCTATTTAAGGGGGAAAAAAGCCTTTCTAGAAACATCCCCAACTAGTAACCAGGCCCAAAACAACATACATGAAGGAACTGGCAGCCGTCCACTATTTGAGTAGCAGCATGAATAAATCTCAACCCAGCAAAATAATCTGTAATTCTTTATCCTCAAAGAAACAGTGCTATGGATGTGGGCCAGGGAAATACTATAACATTTACCACTATGAATAAATGAAATTCACAAATCAAACACTTGTAAGACTCTTTACTTTCTTTTACTTGTTACAACTCTTTATGTTGTAACACATCTTCTTTTATCACCTTCTTATTTTTATTGGCTGAAATGTTTCCGTAGAGAGGAGATAAATGTTGATCAGAGCAAGACAGGTAGTGTTAAATTTTTTTCCAGTGTAATATAAAGAATATGACAGTCTCCTCAACACATGATTTTTCTTATATGGCCAACATACGGTAATTTTTTTCAAGTTAGAATAGAAGTGAGAGTTTTTCACTTTTCAAGGTGTATTTTTTGGTCCTGAGTTCAAGTGAACAGTTTCAGTAAACCCAAACTTTATTGAATAATGATCTATCTAGAAAATAAAAAAAGTCTTTCTGGAAAGATTTAGTTATGCAATGTATCAGTACATGCTCAAACAATTAAGTGATTCTGCTAAATATTTTTGTGGATCAGGTCAGATAGTTCAGTAGCATTCAGGATTAAGGATCACATCTGACGAGCTCTGAGCTAGTATAGGTGTTCAAGTAGATGTGAAGCATCTGGGAATTGAGGTCAGCACTGCAGCTTTTTCAGAGAAAAATAAGAAAAAGAGCACCTGCATTACAAGAGATGACGTGGAAAATAATTTGTCTTTCCAATTACTTTTGATAGACGCAAACAGAAAGTAATAAATGAGCAGTAGGTATTCCCCTCCAAGGAATTTATGACCGCCAAAATGATACTGAAGATACTTTAATTTTACAAATAAGGCACCTCAGAACTTAACTCCGTTTGAACTCCCTATTTGGAGTTTGGTTACTGTATAATTGTAGAATGAGAAAATGATTAGAGCGCTGGAGCACCTCTCCTATGAGGACAGGCTGAGAGAGTTGGCGTTGTTCAGCCTTGAGAAGAGAAGGCTCCAGGGAGACATCATAGCAGTCTTCCAGTACCTAAGGAGGGCCTTGAGGAGAGATGGGAAGG
>JAOXJK010000019.1:23508682-23533037 GCA_025774025.1 Xenus cinereus | reverse complement strand
CCACCCTCACAGTAAAGAATTTCTTCCTGATATCTAATCTAAATCTCCCCTCTTTCAGTTTAAAACCATTATCCCTCATCCTGTCGCTACACTCCCTGATAAAGAGTCCGTCCCCATCTCTCCTGTAGGCCCACTTTAGGTATTGGAAGGCCACTAAAATCCTAAAGTGTGGGCATTTGAATTGTTAATTTTATCTGCCCTGTATAAATCTGAATACGTGGGTGATTTATGATTAAAAGATATTTTAATTATCTATGAGATAATACTGTTATATGGTCTCCTATTACCTTTTAGGCTGATTTTAGAACTGTGTGTGAGTAAAATGAAAGCAGGTAAAAACGTAATTTTGAGTGAAGTGTGCCAGGCTTAAGATTTTTGTTGCTTGTATTTCTTAAACCTTGTGAATAAATACTGAATATAGTCTAGATTTGTCTTAAATTATTCACAGATAAAATTTAATTTACTATCCACAAGATGCCATTACTTTTTCAGAAAAAAAAGATTGTCAGTGTATTTTTATGGCAGTAATAGTAAGAAATTACTTAATATATTCTAGACATTTTAGATGCATGGATTTGTGTTACATATATTAATGTTTTAACCTCTCATTTGCAATGGTTGTCCTTCTTCTCCCATACCAGTAACCAAAGCAAGGCTCCTTACCAAATCTCCCAAAATCTGAAAAGAAGCACGAGGAGAAGGTAAGTCCAACTCCAGCTAGAGCAACAGTGCACCTTTAATATAATCCTCTAGCCGAGGCCATCAACTGAATAGCTCTTAGCAACATTTTTCAATTTATGGACCATAAAAATCTTCCTTCTCAGAGGGCAGCTTGAGCAATAATGGAAACAGTGGTCTGGAGACCAAATAGACAACCGCCTTGGGTGAATTTACAGTGGGTTAACCACAAGAACCACACCATTCAGAGAAATTAAATATAAAATTTATTTAAGCAGTCTACGTATAGCAGGTCCTTGCCCCTGTGTTCCAGTTGTGACTGGCATCATGGGCTTGGGGGTACAGGACGCTCACTCCAACCCATCACTGTGCCCAAGTGCTGGGTAGTGGCCTTTCACCTACACGTAGCTGTTCCAGATTCTTCTATGGTCTGAATACCTTTGGATCTCCCTTGCTAGGACATTAGGCTAATGTACATCAGACTGCAGGTTTTGGTCAGTCCATAACACTTCATCTCTGCTGCTCCTTGCTCCTCACACTCTTCCCCTGCTCCACTGTGGGGTCTGTTCCACGGGATATAGTCCTTCATTAACTTTTCCAACATGGGTCCTTCACATGGGCTGGATTTCTTCAAAAACTGCTCCAGAATGGGTTCTTTCTGCAGCGTGCAGTCCTTCAGTAGTGGACTGCTTCAGTGTGGGTCCCCCACAGGCCACAGATGTGGCCAGAAAAGCTGCTCATGCATGGGCTCCTCTCTACAGGCTGCAGGTCCTGCCAGGATCCTCTTCTGGAATGGGTTCTCCATGGGCTGCAACTTCCTTCAGGGCATTTACACCTGTTTTGGTGTGGGGTCTTTGATGGGCTACAGGGTGGATATCTGCTCCACTGTGGACCTTCAAGGGCTGCAGGGGGACAACCTGCATCACAATGATCTTCTCCATGGGCTGCAAGGGAATCTCTGCTCTGGTGCCTGGAGCATCTACTCCCCCTCATTCTTCACTGATCTTGGTGTCCACGGGCTGTTTCTTTCACGTATTTTCAGTCCTCTCTATTCTAGCTGTTGCAGTGGTTTTTTACCCTTTCTTAAATATATTATCACAGAGCATTGCTGATGGGCTGAGCTTTGGCCAGCGGTGGGTTCATCTTGGAGCTATCTGAAATTTGCTCCGTTGGACACGTAGGCAGCTGCTGATATCTTCTCACAGAGGCTATCCCTGAAGCCTCCCCACTACCAAAACCTTGCCATAAACCCAATACCTCATCTTCTTAAAAGGAAGTGGAATACTGAAATTCCTTCTAAATGTTTGTAAAGTGATATATCACTATTCTTCAGTGTCTGTTGTTTTAAGTGCTACGATTTTATCCTCCAAAATACTATTTCTAGTGAAGACAGTGTTTCCTGCTTTCACTGACAGAAGCATAAATATCACATAAATAATGGTAAGATAGATAAGAATTGTTTTTCTAGATGATAAAGAATTGATTTTTCTACTTTGCCTCCTAATTTAATGGTGGTAAAATTACTTTTTCATATAAATATTTTTTTCCAAGTTGAGTTAAATTTCTCTTGTCACTTGAAATGGTGAATGTTTTGGAACCTTCCTTAACTAGGGCTTCAGAAATCTTTGGTGTAGAGGTCAATGCTGTATCTGAGATTTTTATTAATAGTTTCTTGTGTGTTTCTGTCTTCAAAGAATGCTTATTTTGCCATTTAGGTAGAAGCTGTTTAGAAGCCATAGAAAATGGAGTACAAAGTCTTTATCCTGTTACTAAATTTTTGTGCATTGAAAAGTGCACAAAAGATGACTGATATGTTAATAATGTTTTGGGAAATTTTCTGGGTTTTGCATAGCTGTAATCAGTAATATGTATGGAAATATGGAAAATTAGGCTAATGTACAGCAATGTATGCTGATCTTCTTTCTATGAAATATATCCTTCAATTTATCCATTTTCATATATGAAAAGCAAGAAAATACTCAATGTAGCACGACACCATGTCTCTTATGGAAGGATATTTTACAGCAGTGATTCCAATAATGAACCTGAGGGAAGCCCGGCCTGTATACGACATACCACTATTTTGTTTCTTAGTTGCTAATGCTGTGATGAGAGATTAAGCTGACATTTGTGCTGTCATCGTACAGTTTATTTAATAGCACAAATAGCTTCTTTGCTTCTGTCACAAGACAAAAAGCAAAGAAACTCATTTCCACCACTTGTGACTTTTTAAAATTAACAAGGACTGTCCTTTCTGACAACAAATCTGACATGACTATGCCTTTATTCATAGTACCAGATAATTACAGACTGTCATAGATCACCACTGGGAACAGTGGATCTGCCTTCTTTACTCTCCCCCAATCAGGTGTTTATACACACTTAGAAGATTCCCTTGAGCCTTCTCTTCTCCAGGCTGAACAGCCCCAGCTCTCTCAGTCTCTCCTTGTATGACAGGTGCTCCAGTCCCTTAATCACCTTTGTGGCCCTTTGCTGGACTCTCTCCAGTACCTCCATGTCTCTCTTGTACTGGGAAGCGCAGCACTGGACACAGCACTCCAGACATGTCTCTCCTGCTGAGCAGTGAGGAAGGATCACCTCCCTCAACCTGCTGCAATGCTCTTTGTAATGCAGCCCAGGAGGCTGTTGGTGCCTTTGCCACAAGGGCACATTGCTGGCTTATGGTCAACTTGGCATCCGCAGGACCCTGAGGTCTTTTTCTTCCAAGCTGCTTTCCAGCTGGTGCCTGGGGTTATTTCTCCCCAGGGTAGGACTTGGCATTTCCCTGTATTGCACTTCAATGATGTTCCCTTCTGCACATTTCTGCTGCTTTTTGTGGTCTCTCTGAATGGCAGCACACCCATCTGGCCCATCAATCACTCCTCCCGGTTTTGTATCATCTGCAAATGTGCGGACCCTGCATTCTCTCTCATCATCCAGGTCACTGATGAAGATGTTTGACAGTATTGGCCCCAGTATTGATCCCTGGGGCACACCACTAGTGATCGGCTTCCAGCTGGAGTTCAACCTGCTGATCACAAACCTGTGGGTCCAGCAGTTTAACCAGTTTTCTCACCACCTCATTGTCCACTTATCTAGTCTGCTTCCTCAGTTTGCCTATTTATAATTAGACTTAGATCATGCCAGCTGTGAAATAACAACCTCTAGAAGATGTATTACTTCTTTAGTGTGGTTTCCAAGTTTTCTCAATGAGACTGTCATTGGCTGGGGACTACTTATTCCTGAAATGTATTTATTCAAGACGGTTCACAGCCCGAGTTCATAGAATAAATTTTACTTTTGTAACTTGCATTTTAAAGAAGATGAATAATGAACCCATTCTACAAAACTGAAGTCCTGCAGGAGTAGATTTGCTGTGTGGAATAGAGGGAGATTATCATCCTCATTACCACGACTTGCTGCAGCAGGACCAATCCAGGTAAAGCGACAGAGGAACTCCTCTGTGCTTGTACACCCGTTCCCCCCTATTTAGATGACTTTGGGACCTCTTCTGTGTTTCAATAATAGATTTTGCTAAAATACTGCACTGCTGATAGGTCACCAGGAGATAATTTACTGTGGAGACATGCCTTACTCTGGTGCATAAAATCCCTGTGGTGGCAGCAGCCTCTTGTACAGGAAAGTACAGGGGAAGTTCCAGCCTGTAGCTGTTGTCCTTTTTAACTCTCTGCGTATGGGTTGGCTTTAAGTAAAAGCTCTCATATTAGTGTCTGCCACATGGACTTGTTTTGCAAATTCCTTTTAAAAAAAGATCCATTAATATTTTCAACAACTTTCTTTGCATATTTGAACTTTAAAAAACAAAGATTATAAAGTTAGGAAATCCTCTTTATTATTTCAGAAGTAGTGTTTGTCTCTGGAAAGGCAAACCCATTTGTTTTCCTTGAACAGATTTTGTCTATTAGTGGCAGCTAATTTCTTTTTTGAACTGTCTTCCACTGGGTTGTTTTTTTTTTTTAAGTATAATCAATATACTTTTGCTTTATACATTGGAATCCTGCTTTATTCTTCAGTGGCACATTTAATAAAAAGTTTCTGGTAGTGGTTTCTTTTTTTTTTCATCTTAGATATACATTCTCCAGTGGAGGTCTAAAAGCAATAGATGGTTCTTTCATTGTCTCTCTCTTTTGCATGTTTGGAGACCTAGACATCTAATTTTCAACTTGATTTATAAGCTGTGCAGCTGGTAGTGAATTTATGCACATTGCCTCATTTAGACAGTGCATTCTGGGACTCATCTTGCAAAGTTCTCATTTTCAGAAATAGTGCTTTTTTTCAAGTTCCTTCATGTTGCAAAGAAAGTTAACACTTTCCTCCCAAAGCAAGATGTTTAGGGAGAAATTAATCCAGTCCTTTCAGTGAAAGTACAAGTGATCAATATTTTCATCTGTTGTTTTGCTTTTTGTGTTTTTTTGTTTGTTTGTTTCTCCACTCTTCCTTCTTACATTTGAAATTTCTCTGACTTTTTCAGGTCTTTTATCAGTACTGAGCTTATCTTCTTCAAAATTAAATTTTTCAGTGTGGGTTTTTTTTTTTTTTGTGATTAAGTCAAAAGACCTTGTTTGTTTTCTTGATTTATGACCTAATTTTTATTTGCTTGTTAAGAAAAAACCTGGGCTTAATGCTGGCCTAAAATTCTCTCTAGTTCCAGTCTCTTCCTCAGTGTTTGGGGATACCAGTGTTGATGTTTTCCCCTCTTTGGCGCTGGAATATCTGCCATAAATCTGTTGATAGATTAGTGGAGAAGAGCATCTCTCTCACTTTTTTTTTTTTCAGAAACAGCAATTTATTGCTTCCAAAATCTTCAGAACATAAAATAAATCAGTGAAAAAAAGATTTTTTTTTTTTCAATAGAAAAACTTCAAATAAATCCCAGTAGAACGGGAACAAATGAAGGGATTAACTATTAGGGATTAGCTATTTGCTAATTAGCTGTTAATAAGTGTTAAATTTTCTCTGCCAGCATATGTATCATCTGCTTTGATAGTTTAGGGAGCACTCTCAAGTTGTTCAACCTGAATGATGTCATTGCTGAATAGTACTGGTATTGCAGCTAAGTTAGTTGAAGATTTTCAGGTGTAATTCTTTTGTTTTAACAATGTACCTGGGTCTTACAAACATTGAAATTTTCATTAAGAAATGAAAATTTTGAAATATTTTGTAAAAAAAAAAAAGAGAGAGAGGTGTCCAGTGTAAACCTTATGGCACAAGGATGTTTGGGTTTTCCACTTGAAATTATTGTAATTTATGTATTATACAAAGTAGCAATCAATAAAATGTTTTTTTTTTTCCTGCTAGAAAATTATTTGACCAAACTGAAGTCAGGAAGTTTTTATGGAGAACTATAATTGCAATTATTTTTTTATTTTCTTTTCTTCCTCTCATCATTGAAATATACCTATTGCGTAACATGCTGTATTGAAGATCCACGTCTAATCTTTGAAATAATTAAGAATGTG
The DNA here is from genome assembly GCA_025774025.1 of Xenus cinereus. Classification (NCBI taxonomy): domain Eukaryota; kingdom Metazoa; phylum Chordata; class Aves; order Charadriiformes; family Scolopacidae; genus Xenus; species Xenus cinereus. The sequence continues at coordinate 23,526,879 of JAOXJK010000019.1, read as the reverse complement.
TCAGGTCTCTGTCCTATATAATTGAAAGAACTGGTAGGAATGTTGCTATTATAATGAATAAGAATTATGGAAATACAGACCAAGAACAAGTTTGCTTCTTAATTTAAAATCAAATTTGTGCATTTCAAACAGATTTGGGAGCATTTTCAATACACTGAGGCTAAAACAATTTATATAAATAATGGCTTGCACTTTGGGGGGTCTAACTGTTAATCCGTGCTTAGTATTGTGGGAGAGAACGAAGTGGAAGTCTATTGCTTAACTCAACCAAAGTTCCTCTGGTGGTAATGTCCTCCTAGGTACAGGGCAAATTATCTTTTAAAAGAATTAAATTAAAAGCTATGGTAGGCTTTTGTCTGCCTTCTCTGAGTATGCAGAACTAGTAATTTGAAATGAGTTCAAATGAAATAAGTTCAAATGGTAAGTATTGTAGGGACTGTCAATACAGTACACTGTACCAGTTACAGAAGAACTTGGATGAAACAGTACCACAGTCTGGTTTTTAAAAGTTTGGACCAATTCAGGAAGAAATGTAAGCACGTGTACTGACTTAATTCCTAGTTGACCCACCCTTCCGCTGTCTCCACTTCTTAGTGTACATAAGGAAAGTAAGGAAGGAAGTTTCACTGTCAGACTCTGTACACCACAGGTATGTTGGTCAATGCATAATAACCAGATACCAAATAAACCTGTTTTATCACTACTGATACTAATTTCCTAGTCCAAGGTTCACATTTTTCCCTTCCACTATGAGTCTTGGCAGAAATTTTTCCATCTAACAGCATATAACCTTATAAATTGAAAATTCCTGAGTTCCAGCCTGCTGTTTTGCTCTGAGCAACAGGGCAGTCAAATAAACAGGCAAAGCACTGGAAAAACTGACAGACACGAGATTCATAAGGGCAAGTTTAAGTGCTCCTCTAAAACCAGTTTGAAAGCATCATTAATCATGCTGGGCGCTTAGCCAGTGTAAGCAAGTAGTTACAATTGTATTCCTCTTTTTAACAGAAAAGATGAACTTTTCTCTGCTTTCCTCTGCATAGTTCTTTGCACTGAAAGTCTACCCAGCCTCAGCTAGTAGTTTTAGTAGATTAGAAAAGGGAGACAGCAGGAGCTTTTAAAATGATAAAATGAACACATTTCAGTTCTTCCACCCTCCCTTTCATAATCTTTGGGTTACAAAGGTATTCTTTCCTTAGAAATATATCCCTTGCTTCGATTATAAAACTAATGGCAAGTCTTTCTTCTGCTGAGGGATACTCTATACACTATGCAAACAAGCAAAAGAAAACCAAAATAGATCTTCAGATTACCCATTCCTCTACAGGAGGTTACTAAAAGGGCACGGTGCCTATACTGAAACTTAATTTAGAAGCATTTCTGTGCACCACTTGCCTTGTCCCCCAATGTTAGTTTACCAACACCTCAAAGATCTCACCAGTCAAAATTACACTGAACACTTTCAAAATAAAATTACCAATAGAAACTTTTTGTGTGGTCTTATCACAGAATCACAGAATCTTCATGGTCGGAAGGGACCTTTGAGATCATCGAGTCCAACCAAACACACACAAAACAAACAAACAAACAAACAAACCAACAAAAACCAAAACACCCAACTCAACAATCTTGGGCACTAGAGCATGCCCTGAAGTGACATGTCTACATTTTTCTTAAATACCTCCAGGGTTGGTGACTCCACCACCTCCCTGGGCAGGCTGGTCTGGTGCCTGACCACTCTCTCTAGTAAAGTAATTCTTCCTAATATCTAATCTAAACCTCCCCTGCCGCAACTTTAGACCATTTCCTCTGGTGCTGTCATTATTCCCTTGGGAGAAGAGGCCAACACCCACCTCTCTACAACCTCCTTTCAGGTAGTTGTAGAGGGCAATGAGGTCTCCCCTCAGCCTCCTCTTCTCCAAACTAAATATGCCCAGTTCTCTCAGCCTCTCCTCATAGGACTTGTTCTCTAGACCCCTCACCATCTTGGTGGCTCTCCTCTGGACACGCTCCAGCACTCCAGCACTAACAAAGAACAATATATGTAATAATATATAAACAAGGGAGTCCACTGGGTGCTTCATTCAGAGAACAAAAGTACTTGAAGAATGAGTAAAATTATACCCCCCCACACGTCCAGATGGCAATGGGGCAGAACCAGAGGAACAGCACCGCCAGAGAGTGGTAATGGAAGTGTAGTGCTTGTCTTGTGAAGGCACTAATCTTGGCATTGCTAATAAATAAGAATAATCCCACGTGGAATAATAAAGGGTGGATATAAACATGAAAACCAGTAGTGAGAGTAGATGGCAATCACTACACAAGGGGGAATTAACACAAAGTCAGTCGGGATACTGAACTGTGGCTTCAACTGAGCTGGTTTCTGAGCTGAGCTGGAGCTGTGCTGATAGCTACCTGCTTCCTGAACACAATCATAGAATCATAGAATTGCCCATGTTGGAAAGGACCTTTCAGATCACCGAGTCCAGCCATCAACCCAACACTGACACTAAACCTTATGTCTAAGCACCATGTCTACCAATGTCAAAATCACATCGGCATCGGCTGATTCCTCCTCATCCAGACAAACACACTGTTCCTCACTTCAGGCACACGTGCATGTGTATACAAACACATACACAAAAGCAAGTTATTTTGATTTAGTGACCTCCCTTTTCCTGCATGTGGTTCTCCTGCATGACACTAGCATCCCACCCGGGCTGTAATTCCAACTTAATGGCAACCACCACAGGTGTTTGGTGACATTTATGCACCTTTTGCATACATCCAGGTTGCTTGGCAGTTGCGTGGATAACTAGTTCATCTCACAGTTGCGAGCTGCCTTTGGAAAGGTTGGAACCTGTGAAGTCTGATTGGGTTTGATATTGTTATTATCTCGGCAGTGCAGTCAGCATATCACACCACACTACTGAATTTAAGTGTAATATGGAAATGAAAGTGCACCATAATAATCTAGCCATCTTACATCCCACCGTGACTTATTTATTTCTTCCTCGCTTTACTCACAAAATCTTTCAGTTTCATGCTTAGCTCTTTTTCTATAACATTTAATCAAATTTCGTTTTATTTTTCATTTTGTAGGTCTCCTATGGGTGTTGTTGAAACTGAAACCAATTAAGAAACATCTGCATACAACGGAAGGCTGTCAAGTGTGAACAATGAAATTTCTTCTAAGAGAACAGAGCAAACAGAGCGCACTCTCAACAAGTCTGGGAGAGCTTCGTCAAAAGAAAAGCTGTGTTTATGTCTTCACTGGAGCTTCCAGCATGTTGGAACCTGGCTCTGAAGAGCACTGTAAACCAAGAGTGAGCTGACCCAGCCTTTACAATCAGCAATGCCAATTAAGTTTAGCCCAACACCACCTAGTCTGGTTTAGGCATGCTGTACTTCAACGATATAGGAACATAAAGCAATGACTGCTTGCTTATGAAAAAGGTATTTTACTTTAAACTGCTATTTTTTTTCTTTTTTTAATTCTCAAGATCTCACCAGAGAGCCTAGTAAAGGTTATATGGAGACACTTTCCCTATCTCTAATCGGATTTCATTTCTTTTATGCTCCATCTGAAGTCACTGGGATTGTCATGTTTCTTTATGGGATAATTATAATATCCCCATAAGGTTTTATTACCTTAGCACGTTGGTATATATTTACAACCCTAACTCCAGTTTAATATGTATTTTTAAATAATTAATACGTAGCACAGACAAGCATTTGGTGCAGGAGAGAAATTAGACATCAGGAGGGAAAGACGTGCCCTGTCCACATTCCTGTCTTCCCTGTAAGAGGGGCCAAGAGGGGTTAGACCTGAAAAAATTGGTACCGCCAAGTTGCCACCTCCTTCCTGCTGGTAGAGCAGACTTTGTAGAACAGTGTTGTCAATCTGAAAAAGCCAAAAAGGAGTTTGATCATGCAGTTGAAAAAAAAAATTTAGGAGAGAAACGGCTGGGGTTTTCTGTGTTTGCAAGTGTGAGGATCAGAAAGTGGGTTTCCCTTCTTTATGCAAGACAAGCTCCTCGTGAATCTTATCTCATTGGAAGTTGCAGTTCTAAGGAGCAAAAAAGCAATGTTTGGTAAAGGCTTGAATGCCAACGCTGCTGGTGTCTGTAAACATCCTGAATGTATCTGACCCAGCTCTATCCTGCTGGTGCTCTGGCTGTCACCACAAAGGGGTCAGCACAGACGAATGGCCAAAAGTCTCAATGCCGTCCTGAGCGGGTTGTTTTGCAGCAGACCATGTGAAAGCCCCACTATTGCCCATCACTTCACGGAGCTGGATGCACATTGGGGACAGGACGGCCCCAGGATCCGTGGTGTGGACCTGCCTGGAAGGAGTTGACTGAGACCATCTTCTGTGGCTTCACAGCAAACGTGCTGACCATCCTTTCACCAGAGCAGACATGGGAAGCCTTTACAATTTTATTTGCAAACATAATGTTTCCTTTTTCTTTATCACAAAGAACAGACACTGGCATGACAGCCTTGCGCTCCACAGGCTTATTTTTCCTCAGGCAATGGTACCCGAGCTCTTGTTCCCTCCGGTATGTCCACAAAAGGAGTCATTAATTATAATAGAAAACAAAAACAATAGTAGTTATTACTTACAGCTAATGTAAGAAGCAGGAAGACAAGAGCTACAGATGAAGCAAATGCCTGATGTGGGTATCTCAGAGCTACCTTGAGGCACTTCCCAGAAGGGGAACAGCCTTTACCACACCACCAATTACCAGGGACATGATCAATGACAGAGGCCACTGTCACCTTTCAGGAGCACTAAATTCACCACTAAGGCTTCTGACTATTTTTAAAGAAAGAAAATTCAGAGTGGCTCAGGAAGAACTGATTGTAAACGGAAATATTCACAGGGGGTATCTCCTGTGATACCACAAATCTGCGCAATGCCATCCAGAAACAAATGGAAGGTTGTCTTATGAACTATATAAATGCCAATAAATAAAATTAATAGCCCACTCCATTTGTTACAGTCAGTATTTTTGCATTTTTCTGCTTTCTCTTTGCCCTGTAGCTATAGGAAATGCCTACTGTACAGCCATTCATTTTAATAAAAACGTCTCCCTTTTCCATGCTGACATATCTCCTTATGTCTTCTCTCTTGCAATCTCGCCATCTCTGCAGCAAATTCTTTAAAGCAGTTTCTAATTTTATCTTGAGCTGCGAAGTTTCTGAAGATTCTCTGTTTGAAAAAGGCTGCAAGAAAAAAAAAATAGGCTGAACTGAATAAATAGTTCTTCTAACATTTTGATGTCTCGTGGGTATAAGAGCTGTTCAGAAGGCAGGAGTAGGACCAGGCTCAGAAAAATGAGGAGCGTATTAAAGCTCCCTTGCTGTTTTCCTTCTGAAATGCAGGGCTTTAGGTCATGCACCCTCCTTAACCTAGGGCAGCTTCATCACAGATGTCTGATGCGGTTCCTGTGAAGCTGCAGCTCAAGAAAGAAAAGAAACGGGGCAGGAGGAGATGAGTAAGAGGGGTTGGGTCAGAAGCTCCTGCTCCGTGTGACTGCAGACACACCAGCAATGGAAACAGCTACAAAAGAATAAGTCATAATTGTAGCAACAAGTCAGGTCCTGCTTTGCTGGGAAAGCTTTGAGGAAATAGTTTTACTGCTTTTTGCCAGTCTATGTCTGCCTTTAGGATAAGAACAACACCTACCTCTATTCACAAAAACACTCTGAAAGGCTCGGATAGAAAACACTACGTATTATGTAGGAATATTCCTAAATTTCTTGATAATGTGCATTGGATCAGTGCCTGATATTTGCAATGTCTTATTAAAAACAAATTCAAATAGGTAACATTGCTCAGATATTTTGCTACAGTATCTTGGGAGTGGGCTTACTATATGTTTTTTTAAACTTAGGAGTTGCTTGCTTAAAAGTAGTGTTTCACTGATTGCCACAAAATAATTGGCACAATGCAATACATTTAACCTGGGAAAGAACTAAATTGTAGTTTTCATTCAGCTTGGCAGGAATTGTATTGAAACTCATACACTCCAAAGGATCCTTTCAAAGCCTGCAAACCTATTAAAGAAAATTACTCCACTACTTCTCAAGAAAATCTGATACAGCCTTAGACTATTTGGGAGATAAGTCATTTCCTTTTCTCACATTTGAAGCTGTTTTTTTTTCCAAGTTTGTAGTTGCCTTCGCTTCCGGTGTTTTCCCCAAACACCTTTCAATGTTGTCTGTGGGAGTAGTCACAAAGCAATAGAAACATGCCAAACATATTGATTACCGAGTAAAATGGTTACCCTGGCAACTAAAAATCCTAGGAAAGCTCTTAAAACTTCCTTCCTTTCTCATATGACTTCTTTTTATATACTTTTTTTCCTCTGGTGGTTTCAGAAATCATGGATGTCAGATATAAAAGTGCTTTCTCTGAATATACAGCAATGGAGAAAAGGTGATTCACGCCTAGATTATCTATTCCACCAGGAATATAACTACCCACATTACTGCCTTAGTAATCCATCACTTGCATAACGGGCAGGCAATTTTTGTAACTTTGGGGGGCAGAGTAACCCTCTCCCACCAATTTCTAAATCTATATTCAGATGTGATCTAAAGAAAAGAAATTCAAGGACTAGAATCTTCCCAGAGCCCTGACGCAAACAAGACGAAGAGTGTGAAAGAATTATTATTCGTGCAGCAACCGAAAGTTTACTCTGCTCTGTATAGGGCAAAGGAAATTAATGTCCTCTCTCCACAGGTGGTTTTGATCGAACGGTGACTAGATGTGACAAAAGCAGTGACCTAACCAGCGGAGCAGCAGGGACCAGAGCTGGTAGGAGTGGGCTCATGCGGTTACTCAGGCTCGTTCTATGCACAGCCTGACGGTGCCAGTATATGTAAAGGCACGTGGAATTGAAAATACACATGAAGCTCATTTGGGAGCGACTTCCGATGGCTCGTTTCTCTGTCTCCTGCTTGGTTCATCCCCCAGACACACAGAAGGCTGCCTGCTTACTGCTCAAGCGACCCTCGTGTGCAGACTCAGCTTTTCAACCATTTTGGTATTTCAGAAGGAATTGCCTTCACGGGGATTAAGCAGATGCTTGCTGGTCCACTCATTTGTAAGCAGGAACTGTAACTGGACTACAAGGAAAGGGGGAAACATGTAACAGTGATTACATTAGGGTTTGGGATTTTGTTAGAATAAGGGACTCTAAGCCAGCAATTGAGAAAAGAGGGCACTACTGTTCGGGCTTTGATATGCTGATTTTTTTCCTTCCCTGAACAAATGGTGGTAGGGGTTTTTTTTGTCCTTCTATACTGGCTTTCCAAATAAAAATGGTTTTGAAAAGCCGCAATTACAGAGGTTACAAATAACGTGCAGCAACACAGCTGGCGCTGGAACGTTTCCAGAACATAATCACCTGTCGCGAGCGCTAATTCCCGCCGTGATGAGGGCCCATTATTTCCAGTGGGGTCCGACAGATCTATTGTTAAAAATGTCATCTCTTAATGGAGCAGGTTTGGGATTGTCTGAACCCTAGCCTGCTTTCCTGTGTCAGTGTGTGTTAAGAAGGTATGTTATTCCTTTGAATGATGGCTTTTTATTTGTCCCAGGCTAGTACTGTCAATAGAAGGCTGAAGAAAATGTGATTAAGCTACATGGAACTACAAATTAGCTTGCTATGAAAAGAAATGACACAAGCAAAACTTTCCAGTAAACATAATCCTAAGGAGATCTGAATAGGGCAGAAAGTGTGGGGAGAAACACAGTGGTTAATTTTTATAGGTGGAATATTACTTCAATGCAACAAAAGGCAGTTCTCTAACTCCCTTTATTTGAACAGATGTTTGTCTTGTGTTGTCCTTTGTATTCTCAGGGCTTTTCTGTCAGTCTTGAGTGGGAAAGCTCTTTTAATGTCCTTCTAATACACAGTCTCCCTTAATTTATTTTTTTTTCTGATTGAAAAATGCAAACCTTACCAGTAAGACAGGAATGATTGTCTCGCATACAAGACGTTGGAATCACTGTCACTCCTATAAGCAGCCTTCTGCTGAGAAATACAATGATGATAACAGTGAGCACTAACATTTTGACGTGTACCAGTCACAGGACTTAATAGTAACATCAAATTGACATACCTCATGGGGGAAAGAGTGAGTCCTCAAAGGAAATAAGGTCCCACTTTCCTGTAACTGTCATCACTTTCCTGTGCATGGCACTGATTCGGGGATGTTGGATCAAAACAGTGAAGGCAGTCTTAGGATCACATCCCAACCTGACTGATTTTGCTGCACAAGTGGGGCAGGGTGTGTTTACGGTTGCACTCACAGTCATCTGCTGCTGTAACAGAGCCCAGCGCTCCTACTGGGATCTGTAACTGTCTGCTACAATTAGCAAGGGACCATTGCCCAGTTAAAATGGGAGTATGGAGACTGCTCATCCTTAAATACCAGAAGTTGGTGTGATTTTTTTCCGTCAGTGTTTGGCAGCAGCCAGGCTTATTGCGCTAAACCCCAGGCATTTTTAATTCTGGCAGCTCCGAAGGCTGGTGTGCTCTCAAAAGCCAGGTGAGTTCAGCTTCCCTGCAGGGCGGGAGGGTCCCCTAATGCCACAGATATCCCATACCCCAGCGAGTCGTGCCGGCTGGCTCTGCCAAAGGCTGAGAAGTTCCCAGAGCAGCTCTTGGACCTGCCGCGCTGCCTCCCATCCCCGGGCCAGCGGTGCCAGCTGTGCTGCGGGATGGGGCTCGGCTACTGATAAAGCGTTCCCTGCCAAAGGTCCTTCCCCACACATTTGGCAGGAGATGATTTCTGGAAGTAGAGCAGCTCCCTCAGCCTCTGTTGGACTTCCCAAAGCTTGTGCCAGGCAGGATTTGTGTGGGGGTATTCTAGTGCAGCAAGAGCCCATCGCTCCATGTATGCATTTTTGTGTTTTATTGCTTGCTTTCATTTCCTCTTCTCTCTGTGGAATAATAACAGGCCTATGTGTGACCATGAGCCATATGTAACCGTTAAGAGTTGTATCCTATAAAGCCACTGGGCATGAGCAGCAGCATCTAGGACTGCCACGTGTCCCACAGTGAGGTTCTTTAAAAAGAAGATCCTCCAGGGCAGTTATGGGAAAGGGATGCTCCTGCTTTTCAAGTGTTCCTGCGTGGGAGTGTGTGCACGTGTAGGAGTTGTTCCTATTACTCACATCTTTGGAAATTAACAGCACATCTTACACAATGATAGATGAGGCATTAAGCACAGGCTGTGGATTACTGGTTGGAAAGTGTGTCGGTGCTACGTTGGGTGTCATTGACCCAGCAACCTCCTTCTGTGCTCCCAGCCCATCTCAGGGAGATGCTGGACCCAGACTCTTCTTTCATCGTTGAGTATTTGCCTTTTAAGTTTTTTTCCGAACTCTCTCTTCCTTTCTCTGTGCTTAGTAATTATCTGTTAGTTATTATATGGACAGGACAAATTTCCTTCATTAGTTGATCTGAGGCCCTTTAGTGGATACTGCTACTGAAAGCCCTTGGAAGAAGGTAGGCTTGGGAGATGGTGGTTATTGCTGAAGGCCACAGCTAATTACAAATGCCAATATAGGAATGTGGAGGGGAGCAAGAGGTGAAAGGAGGAAGGACTGAAATATTCATAGAGCTAGAAAGGGAAAGTTAAAAAATGAACAAATGTCCCATTAAGTTCAGCCTGGAGAAGCAGAATAGCCAGATGAGCCTGGCAGAAACCAATGCTGTTTCTTTACATTTGGTACAATGTCCTTTGACACGGCCAGGCAAGGCTGGTACCTCAACAGGCTCATGCAGGGCTAGATGGGGCATCTCTCACAGCACAACATTGTGCCACAGACATTTGCCTCAAATTCCGGAGCAATTAGTCTTCCTAGTGATTCTGACCTACAGCCTCTCTTCTGTTCATGCTTTCATACATTTTCTTTCCGAAAAAGCACAGTTTATTAAATCTGCAGCGTTAGGCACATAGATGTGAATCCCTGCCTTAACAAGCTTTATAGATATTGAAGAAGGCAGGGCTTGCTACACAATATTTGTTTTTCACAAGGAAGTAGCTAAAGGTTGTTTTATTATTGTAGTTCCATTGTAAATAAAAATTACAATTTATATAGAACCTTGAGGTAAAATTAAAGAATCTAATGAAATTGGCACTTGACTCTTCCTCTAGTCCACTTAACTGAAAGGTCAGACACACAGAATAATTTCTATGAAACTCTAACAGATGATTTCCTCTACTGTGATGAGTTGCAGATCCTTCCAACAGAAATTACTGGTTAACAGAGTACCCATTATTCATTGGGTCTTCCCAAAAAGGCTTCAATCTTGCAAAGATTTAACAACAACAGCTTTGTTTTGCAAGACTCAGACCTTCGACTTTAACTCCACTGTCTGATTCACGTACGCAGATAAGCTTCTGACTACAAGAGAGGTAGACCTTTACGGCTTTGGATTTCAGTAATTTAATTGTAAGCTCTTTGATACATCAGTAGTACAGTCGGGAAATAGCATTTTGGATATTACTGGCACCCTACGACAGGATGTACCTCCATACAGTTATATGTTATCTCTGTAATTTTACACAATTATTAGAGATGTGGATTGCGTTTTAGGTACCTCCTCCTCTAGCTATTTCTTACACCAGCACTTGAACAACAGCATCAGAAAAAGCAACAGAGAAACATGTAGAAGTCACAGAAGACACTGTCAACAGCCTGTGTTTTCTTACACACAAAATGAGCTCCCTTGTCTTTGCCATTGATCTGTCTTTTCCTTTGATGAAAAAAAGCCAAGAGCCCAGGAGGTCAAGAAATTAGGAGAGGAACACTTGAACTGAATTGGAACAGTTTTAAAAATAAACCCAGCTGGAGGTTTGGAAATTAGGAATGAGACCAAATTCATGAATACCAGCCAACATTTCTGTTGGGCAACTAGTGATTTTGAATTCCTTGCTTTTCAGATCCCAGCTGCAGATTTCCTGAGAAGTCTGACAGTGCTCAGCGTCAATTCTCTGGAAACCTGATCTCTTTTGTCAACCTTAAACTGGGCACTCAGAATTGCTATTTGCTTTTGAGGAGTATTAGTCTTTGTGAATATACCCCACAGAAGGTAAATATTTCTTTTTGCTCTCTTGATCTTTCTGTTTTATGCTTCTATAGTTGTTTTGTCCCAGGCTGCCAGTCCACTGCCTCAAATGGATACCGCTGTTGGGCTTTAGCATAGGAGTATCCTTTAGGATGGGGTGAACTGAGGGATTAGTCCAGTAAAGGTATCTACGAGTAACTTCATGTATGGAGTAAATGTAATCTCATTAATTTTTCCCCCATGTTACGGGTGCGCTGCAGATGGACCCAAAAATTAGACCTTGCCCTTGTTTCAGTTGTAGACACCCAAGTGTACGTGTTGTTCAGTTAATTCAGGCTTTAGCAGAATCCATTAAAAGTATGTTCTTTGAGCAAAAACCAGCCCATCTCCTTCTGCCACTTGAATCTGACAGATGTTCAAAACCCCCTGAAGATTAGGTTTGTGGAGAGAGAACACACATGAGTAAAACTGAAAGGTAAAATCCTTGCTTCATAAAAATAAACAGGAAACTTCCCATTGCCAACCACGGAACTAAGACACACACTAAGACATGGCTTTTTACAGAGCACTTCTCTTTCTAAAAGCAACCTTTATGCATCGATTCTTCCACAGGGAAGCTCATTTATAATCTGGTCATGATCTGTGGACGGGTGTGTACATTCATATGTCTGCCATGAAAATTTTCCACCAGCCAATCACCGCTCTGGAGCAGACTGGAAGCTGGCAGAGTAGCTAATTACTCTCACTAAGAGAAATCTGCTAGCTTGATTAATGCCTGTTTACCAATTGTTGCTATTATTTCAGCTGTAATCTCAGAAAAGGGTTTGCGAGGGATGACTCTCCTGGAAGTGTGTTTTTCAGTTTTGCTGGGCTATAAGTTATGTCTCATTCTTTATTCCCAGAGGCAGTTCCCTGAACTTCCAAGTAATGGTAGTGATAGCCCTGCGTATGTAATAATTAGTATAGTGACTGCGTGGCACCATCCTCTTTCACAACACAGTTCATCTGTAGATCTCAAACCACTTTTGGAAAGAGGCAGCAGCATCGCCGTTTAACAGATGATTACATCGGGATGTTGAGGTTAAGACTGAGGTTTCCACCTTAGTTAAAAATCTTCCACCAGAGGTAAATAAGTGCTAGTTCAGCTAAAAGGCTTGTCCAGGCGGGTTTTGAACATCAGTGAAGGCACTGATGTTGCCAGCGAGCACCTGACACAGTCACACTGAAGGCAGCAGAAAAACTAGCATTGATTTGGATCAGACTGACAAAGTAGGAAAAGCAATGAGGATAACTTCAAGACTGCTAATCCGCTTTTTCCATTTCCAACTTCACTGAAAATAAAGAGCACTGTCACTATGCAGAAATTTACCTTAATCTCTAAGTGCATACCATAAAAAAATGGGGGTCTTCACTTTTTTTTGGGAAAATAACAATGTTCAACATTTGGCTTATAGTTTATATCACAGTTACAGTGTGTAGAGTGGCCATGTAATGACTGTTTGGCAATGCTCGTTTTTTCTGTAAAATATCTTTCTGCCGTGAGAGGTTACTTACAAATGACTGGATGGACACAATAGGCATATCTATGATTTTGGTGACTCCTGTAGATCAAACCATCCTTTTGTTTATGGCATATGGGATATGGTTGGGGGAGTTACCCACACCATAGAAGAGGTGTCTCTTCCCTTGCAAAAGGGGCTGAAGAGAGGTGGTAAAGAATATCCGATCCAGTTTGCTATTCCAAGACCTGTCAGCTACTAAATAGTATCTTGTCCTTCTAAAATGAAAAAAGAGCAATTACTGCCTTTTGCAGAATTTCAAGTGCACTTTAAATGACACAAGCATTTGTCCACCCGCACAAGCCCTCTTAGAGCAATAATTCACCCTGCCAAGTAGACCGTGCTTGTAGTTCCTTGGGAAAATCAGATCGTGTGAAAATGCATCCCATCTTTTTTTTTTGGAGGGGGCGAGCAGTATTCCTCAGCTCTCCCCGTGAGATCATTCTAGGGGCAGGAGCCAGTTCTGAGCCGAGCTTGCCAAGCCTTTTCTGACCTATACTGGTCGTATAAGGCCCCGGTGCAGTTACAGATAACCAGAGTGCAGCTCACTCTCCCTTCTCACGGGAAGGAGGCCACCAAGAAGGGCTGGCAGAGGGACAACTTGTGAGGTTCAGAATCCCCCCAGATCCCCGTAGAAGTAGTGCAAAAGAGTGCAGAGCCTGTTGGCCCTGGTAGACCTCCTTCATTATTCCAGTGATGCTTTTTTTGCAAAGCATTTATATCTTCAATAACGTCGCAGCATTGGGAGGGTACGGGAGCAAGGCGAAGGTAGTAATACCTCCTGCTGCACTCCCTCAACCTCCAGCAGTCTCTGGCTCAAGGGCTTCTTGACCCAAAAGCGGCATCCTTGTATATGCATGTGTTTGCAAATTAACAGGGCCCTCTGCACAAAGGGCTGTTGGTTGGTGGCAGCATCCACTGCTGCCACGGTCCCTCTGCCAGCCCATGACCCAGCCTGCCACCATTTGCTTGTGTCCTGCTTGCTCATAACGTAACGAATTGTAAGGACTGAGGCACGTGTTCAAGTAGGCACTGAGCTATGATGCTCGGGTCTAGGTCTGTAGTCAATTTTTTTTCCTGAACCTGGCTATGTTCCGACTCAGTGCTCTGGTTTGCTCTAAAGCTGGGGTTTGTGTCTGAACCTGAGCCCAGAGACGGCTTGAATAGGATCTGTTGTTCTCTTTTCAGGCTATCTCAGACAGTCAGCGCTCCCAATGGAGTAACTTTGTGCCTTTTGAAGCAGCTCTCCCTCCCGATGCAGTCTTTCATCCCAAATGACCTCAGAAACAGCCACGTGAAACAGTTCCTACTAAGCAGGAAACTCGACTCAGACTGAGCACGGGTCTCAGCGTTTGTGAACTTCAGCTGCATTTTGCAAAAGTTTGAAATACACAGGTGTAAATCATTCATACAGCCAAGAAACTGGCAAACTCCACCTTGCCTCCAAGGACTGGTCTCTTGGAGGTGCTGGTCTCTTCTCACAGGTAAGTAATGACAGAACAAGAGGGAATGGTTTCAAGCTGAAACAGGGTAGGTTTAGACTGAACATTAGGAAAGAGTATTTCACAGAAAGAGTGGTTGGGCACAGTTTTTGTTATGAGTCGACTTAAAACAGTTTATCTGCTTTTTGGCAGGGGAAACTTTTTTTTGTGAATTAAGATGCTTAATTTGCCCCAAACCAAGAGGTTTCATTTCATTCTTTGGATGAGGAGGAGAACTGTGTCTTTTTCTCTAAATTAAAATTAGGGAAAAAGGCAGAGAAGGAGCTGAGAAAGCTTAGGATGGATGTCTTGACATGAAACAAAGTAAGTTGCTTTATGAATCACTTTGTTTCTCCATTTCAGTGCAGTTCCCTATTCAGCATGAGAAGAAAATGCCTATAATTCATTCTCACGCAAAATTCATAGGGTTTAAAAACATGCCTGATTTTGGAAAGTTTCCTATATTACTACCTGTCTTTATAGCTTAGATAAGGTGCTCGGTAATTAAGCCCAGTTCTAGCAAAGACTTCGGATCGTGAGCAAGCAGAGAAATCCTGCAGTGCAGGGTGGCCTGGCACAGCATGGTTTGCGACCACAGAATAGAGCACGCAACGCTGAACAGGGGTTAGGAGGTGAAAAGAGAATGGGGAAGTCTGAAGGAACACAGGATGTGCAAGTGGCACCATCAGAGTGAATCAGTGTGATTTTTCCAGTAACCATGAATTTATAGGAGGGGCCAAGTGGCAACACCCACATGCAAACTCCAAACTCCTGAAACCTTCAGACAGGGGAGAGGTGGTGGGACTCAGGTCACAGATTTAGGGTTGAGTTGTCCATCTCCAAGCAGCATAGTCATTTGAAGAATCCATGAACTCACTTCCTGCCTTGCTGTCTCAAGCATCCTTATTTCTCCCCTGTTAAGGAGAGATGATGAACCATATGTGTTTCTAGGCCTCATAAAAAGATGTGATTAGGCTAAAAGAAATATCTAAAACTGTTATAGCAAATAATTAACAATAATAAACACACTACATTATTTCATTCCTTTTAATGGCATACACAGAAGCAAGGAATTAATATAGGATGTACCCCTACTGGCCTCATTTTTGGACATGAGCTAAAAGAAGTAGCAGAGTTCACAGGTTAGCCAAAACAACCAAGGTGTCTGAGACAGGCCTGAGGCTGGCTGGTCATTGGGGAAGGTGCATCATGGCTGTCTAGACCATAAATGACACTGTAAACACAAAAATTACACCATTGGGTTGTTAGAAATGTGAGCACTTGGACAAAATTTCAGCATGAGGCTCAATAGCTGCATCCATCTAGAGAGTGTTTCTATCTTCCAGTCCCTCAAAAGCTGCTTTAGAAACATAACACAGTGGGAAAAGGCCATTTGCTGACTAGGCAAGAAGTATCCTCTGAGCCTGGGGGGAGGATCTGGCCTCATGTAGGACCTCAAACAAAGTACAGGGCAGAAATGAAAGATGGAGTTGAAGCTGTGGCTACAAATGAATAACACCACAGTAATGCCAAACAGTACTGCTAGTCTGTGGTGGGTTAACCTTGGCTGGATGCCTGGTGCCCACCAAGCCGCACTATCCTCAGCTGGACAGGGGATAGGAAATATAACAAAAGGCTCATGGCTTGAGATAAGGACAGGGAGATCACTCACCAATTACCATCATGGGAAAAACAGACTTGGGGAAAATAATTTAATTTATTACCAATCAAATCAGAGTAGGATAATGAGAAATAAAACCAAATCTTAAAATACCTTCCCCCCTCACCCCTCCCTTCTTCCCGGGCTCAACTTCACTTCCAATTTTCTCTACCTCCTCCCCCCCGGCACAGGGGGATGGGGAATGGGGATTGTGGTCAGTTCATCACACGTTGTCTCTGCCATTCCTTCCTCCTCACACTCTTCCCCTGCTCCAGCGTGGGGTCCCTCCTACAGGAGACAGTCCTCCACAAACTGCTCCAATATGGGTCCTTTCCATGTGTCCTTTCCATAGGGTGCAGTCCTTCAGGAACAGACTGCTCCAGCATGGGTCCCCCACGGGGTCACAAGTCCTGCCAAAAAACCTGCTCCACCGTGGGCTTCTGTCTCCATTGGTTCACAGGCCCTGCCAGGAGCCTGCTCTAGTGCAGGCTCTCCGTGGGGAAAACTTGCACATGACCAAACCAGTGAAATGAAGGTCGCCCAGCGCAACACCCTGAGCCCGGCAGACCTCTCTATTTGGCATTGCTATTTATCTTCCAAGGTTTAAAAAAAAAAAACAAAACAACAAACCTTCAGGGGGTTATGTCTCCTGGGCTCTTGGCTCCCCTGGATGAAGGTGGAAGCTGATGGCAGGGCTGGGTGGCTGGTGGCAGAACAGGGGAGCTGCGGGTGAGCAGGCCAGGGGCCTTGGGTCACACTGCTGCCCCCAAGCACATCTCCGGGTCCCCCCTGGTGGGGCTGCTGCCTGCCCCTGGGAAAGGCTCCAGCAATATCCAATAGAATAGCAGCATTCCTGTGTTTAACATCCCTATTTCCTGCTTGCGCTGCTTTCCAGAGTGAGGATGTTATCCCAAGGACCACAGCTCAAGTCCGAAGCGTCACTGTACTCAGGCTACTGACCTATCTTGCCATCTTGATCATGGCAGGCAAGCTTTGCACCCCTGAGGTACCATATGATGCTGCACAGCTGTGCTGCACAGCTGCCCCGCTCCAGCCCGGAGCTGGCTTCCTCTCACTATTGGCAGGAAAGAATCCCCTGCAATAATACTCGCAAGAACTTGGGTGAAAGGTATTAGCACATACCAATGCTACAGCGTGCATCTGTCTACTGTTGTTTATAGGAAAGTCAGAAGCTTATTAAAATTTTTAATAATTAAGAATAAAGTTACCGACAAGAAAGTAGGTTTCTCATGGGAGGAATTTTAACAAAAGCAAGAGTTTGGTGATTGTAGCCAGTATACAAAAGACTGGAACAGTTGCTCCATATTGGGACTTATTTCAGGAAATAAAAAACAGGGAAAAACTGGAATGCCTTTATGCACTATATCACACACAGGTAAAATTACATGTTCTGAAAAGGGCTGTGGTTTCCATATTGCAATTGGAAAAGCTTTTAGATATCAAACACATTATTTTGCAACATACTGGCACCATCTGATGCATTAGATATAATCCAGGGCTTCTTAGATGCTGTTAAAGATTCAAATGGTTTGAAGAACAGAAATGAAAAACTTTACTTCAGGCAGAAGCCAGTATATCCTTTTCCAGAACAACAGATATATCTTTTAAATCCTCTATGGGAGGATTTACTCAGCTGTAAACATATGGATCCTTGGACCAGAGCTAGTGAGCCAGCATGTCCTGCACATCAGACCACAAATGTTTCACCCAGTTGCAACACCTGAAGAAAAGCTTGGGGCCATGGTTAATAGCCATGTCTGGGCTTCGACCCCTGCCTCATCCTCCACACTGTCAAGTCAGTCTAAGTCTGCCCCCCACTGATCCCTGTGCATAGGAAAAGCTAGGCGATAAAGAAACCATTTAACGAGATTCAGGCAATCTGGAATTGGAGGCCACAAACCCCAAATGATTTCTCCTGCCCACTGACTAGGCAGAATTTGACACTACTTCTCTCACCACTGTTTTTATAACTAACAGACTTCCCACAAGTGTGTGCCAAGATCAGCCTTGATGTAATTCCAGCAACTTCACCAGAGGAACTTTGTCCTTAATCATACCTTAATCCATTTTTTGACTTTCCAGTATCCTTCTATGAACAGTGATTTGCCTTTGATTCCTAGGACACCAAACCAGGATGACTTTGTGGTTGGACAACCAATTCCAAGGTCAGAGTGGTGAGCTGGAAAGGCAGACAGTGCTAGTTCTACATGCTAGCTGTGGCTGCTGCCTTAGGTCTCAGCTCAACAGCCCCTAAAGTAAGCATGACCGAATATCTCACCCTTCTCATTCACTACTCCACAGATACTTCCAACACCATGGGCCGCAGTTACCAAGCAATAGATCCATTGCTCATTTTACGTCATCAGACCCCAAGCAATAAATG